>JBBPMD010000767.1:0-14202 GCA_038090095.1 Zangia roseola | reverse complement strand
GTACCATTCCTACTATTAATCCCATTGGACGATAAGGAATGATGGATGACTGATCATAGGGGTTGGTACCTTGATGCTGATGCGTCAGGTAACCATGAGGTGTGTCATAATTGATGTGGCAGGAGAACGTTCCTTGATGGAAATGTGTACTGCTTCTAACCACGATCAGATCTGTGATATATTAAATAGATGCTGTCATTGACTGTGTTACTGTGGCAGCCAATAGGAACGAGTTCCGAGAACAGCCTTAGCATGAGGCATAATTACGTAAGCACTTGTGCTAGAACCGCATGAGGGTCGGTTCATTGAATACTTGTGTGTTCGTTGAGACATAGGGTTGGAAAAAGATAGGGGCAAGAGACACGTTTGTAACACGTCGCTATGAACCCAATTGTTGGTCTTGACGATGCAACGTATCCTCAATTGTCGCTCGCACTGAGATACTGTGGCTTTCACTTAAAGATTGCCATACAAGCACTGCAGGAGAAGCTCCCTAATGACCATTTGTGGGCTGATCTAGTGAAAGAACTAGTGAGATTCAAGTCTGATTTTCTAGGAGCAGTGCATAACATTCCTTATTAGCAAGTAATCAACCGACTTTACGTTTCGGGCACACTTCGGGGGTTCCTCATCCAGCTTCCATTTGTCGCCCGCATTCTCTTCGGCATATACACCAAATCGCCCCTCGGTAGCGACGAAATGCGATGCGTCGTCCTCGTCATCAACACTACAGAGGATGACTTGGACACATCCTTTGACACCCATACGTTAGAGCACATCTGGTGGAAGCCTGACAGTATTGCTCTTGGCAACGCCTATGTCATACAATCGTTCACGACGATTCTGACACATGCAACACGTTGCAGAAAGGTGAGTCTGATCAGCAGCAACAGTTGATGCGATATTCAATTCTGCGTTTAGATTGATGATCCTATGAGGCGCGCAGATCCCGCGACCAGGGAAGAGTTGTGGCAGATGCAGCGACAAAGCATCGCGGACGTGATGGAGACAAAGGCAACCAGGCTGTGAGATGTGTGGATGGAGATGGCGATAATGCTAGACCACATTGAGAGAATGAAGCAAGAACTCGGTGACACAATATTATAAGTGGCCCTTGCATCTATTATTCACAAGACATAAATTTGGTAGTAGAGACAAGGTCAGACTGGGTAAACACGAAGTGAAGCAGAACTCTGCCCGATAGCATCTACCTCCTCATAGTGACTGAACTCTGGCTGATCTACGCCCACCCAATCCATCACCACCTTTCGCATGTAATATGCCAAACATACCCTATTACTGTCCACGGCGTTGACCCCATGGCGGAGCAAGTGGCCCGAAAATGCCATCACAGTGCCTGGCTCATATGCAAAGTGCTTGCTGAGTGTAGGGATCGCCATATCGGCACCAGAATACTCGCCAATTGTGGTTAGCAAACCAAACCCCTTTGCAGGCGAATTGTGATCTCGATGATAAGGAGTCTTGCGATTTGCAATGGCACTCACAGCACTGAATACACTCTTCCATTTCGCCAGGATGTCAGCTGCCTCTTTTTCCCCATTGCTAGCCTTCTTCGCTCTTAGCCGCTTGATCGTCTCAGCCCCCGAGAGATACAAGCTGGGATGTATGACAGCCATCGCACTTGCCAGCAATGCATTGGCTTCAGAATTCATCTGCAACCACCTCATCCTGCCCTTGCTCCTAAGTGATGCCGATGCACATGGACCATATTCCGACTTGTTATGGCCCAACTGGAACCATGCTGGTGACATATTGACATTTCCTGTGAGCCGATGAGGCTTCGGTGAAAAGAGAGCCCCGGATGTTCGCCAATGATTACTATCGGAACTGCTTTGCAATTTATCTTGCATGTGGTGTATGGCTGACTCTATCTTTCCCTGCGATACTCGGGTGAGCCATTCCAAGTCGTGAAAGAGAACACATTACCTGTCGAGTGCGATCTATCGCTCCTGGAAGGTACCATAGGAGGAGGATGCCATTTTTGTCCATGATGAGCGCCGGTGCATCTATATATTTCTCCTCACCGACCGGAAATAGTTCTAGGAGTTCGTCTTCTCGTTTCTGGTTTCTACCGTAGTCATTGGCCTTCAGTGATCGGAGCATCTCATTGGCATCTATGTTGACCGTGACTATTCATTTTTAACAATAGCGCCAATATTATCTGGCATACACATACTAGCATTGCGAAACGCCACAAACAATCGATGTGCCATTCGGTCGGCATCCATGACAAGTTCCAGGGACATGTCGACGGCCGGTGTGATGGACACAGTGACCTCATCCTCCTTCAATTCACGGAAGCGCTTCGTGATGTATGTTACAAGAGATTCGCTGTGAGGGCCTTCTGAAATGAGTTGACGAATGTTGGTCATGGGTGATTTAAATGAATATGCAGTAACTGCCCGTGTACCATGTTTGCACTGCAATCGGCAGCCTCGCTCCACAATTTGACTCTTCATTGGATCGGCTCATTGCCGCACCTCACACAACATTTGGCTTGTGTTGCTTGACTGTTCTTCAACTGCTCCATCCTAAATTCTCAGTCGTCTGATACCTGGTGCATTAGTCCACTTCATCCGTAATGCGGCATGTTGCCCCAGCTCCAATTTCTCACCTGCTGCCCAGCAGATTCAAAGCATTACCTCGGAGATTCTGTTCTCATGATGCCCAATCATTTATCAAGCCTGTCTATCGGTCTCCCTGCTCACATATTCTCATCGCCTTTCCTCAGTCTCCTTCACAGATCTCAATCATTGCTGTCCATTCCCATCACTTGACATCGCTCCTCTTTGGATTCGCCCACCCACCACTTCAGTCGCGATTCGATTGGCCCACTCACCGAGTTCGCTCACCCTATTGCCAGCCTGGACTTGCACCACATCATCGTCACCCCCGCTTGAAAATTGTGGTGATGTGAACTGTCACCATTATCATTGCCGCTACTTCACTTTGCTTATTCCTCTACTTATCCCCAAATTAGAGCGATGGAGATATGATAACAGCACACCATTCTCCTTGCCAGTCCCTGACGGTGCGACAGTCATGCAGCGCGATGGCGATTCAATTGCTGCAATCATATGGCGGCTCAGTGTCTCATTACTACTGCTCTCGCCTTTGCTCACAACTAAGTCAGCTGAGCTACCACTTTGGCCCACTGGCTGCTCTTGATCATCCCTCGGTCGGCCCAGCCAATCAACATGGCATTCACCACTCCGGCCCACTCGCCACTCAGCCGGCCCAGTCATCCAACGCATGACTCATTAGCTTGGCCCACCAGCTACTCTTGATCATGCCTCGGTCGGCCCAGCCAATCAACATGGCACTCACCATCCTCGGCCCACTCGCCACTCCCGATCGCCGCTCATCCACCCCAGTCGTTGAACGTGTGAGTCATCATATCAGCCCACCAGCTACTCTTGATCATGCATTGGTTGGCCTAGTCAATCAAAATGGCACAGACCAACCCCAGCCCACTCGCCATTCCTGCTCACCACTCAGCTGGCCCAGTTGTCGAGCATGTGACACATTATCTCGGCCAAACCAGCCACTCTTGATCACAACACGGTTGGCCCAGCCTATCAATGAAGCAAACACTCAGAAGATTGAGCGTAAGACTAGTGGAAGTATGAAGTGAAAGATTGGTTTGCTCAACCAGCGAATGAGAGAAGAACTCAAGTAAATTTGACTGAGGACAATGGCATAGAGTACAGGAGTATTTATACTACTACGAGTGCTAGCTTAGTCATAATTGTGTCGCATCGTACGACTGTAAGTAAATGTCTGATTGGACGATAAGTAAGAAGTCCGTCGTGTGAATACACGTTGTAAACATATGGTGATCCATGAGGATGTGGCAGAATGGAAGAGAAGTGTTCATGAGAACATTCCCATGAGATCCATCTTAGATCTGACCACGATAGATGAAATGGTAATTAAATAAGAAGCGTACATGTGGCAGCCAATAGGATGCGTTTCCGAGTACTGCCTTGACATGAGGTATAACACGTGTTGATCATGTGATCTAGAAAGTGAAGTTGTTGAAGAGCATAGTGCCGCTAGTAGTGCGAGCTTGTGAGTGAGCATAAGGATCGAAGAAGATAGGGGTTGAGGACACGTTTATAACAATCAACATGGCACTCACCAATCCCAGCCCACTCGCCGCCTCCGCTCGCCACTCAGCCAGCCCAGTCATCCAACATGTGACTCATCGTCTCGGCCTATCACCTACTCTTGATCACAACCCAGTTGGCCCAGTCTATCAACATGGCACTCACCAACTCCGGCCCACTCGCCGCTTCTGCTTACCACTCAGTCGGCCAAGGCATACTACACAGCACTCTCCATCTGGGCCCACTTGCAGCCCTCAGTAACCACTCACTCGGCCCAGCCATACACTTGTTCGGCCCACTCGTTGCCCTCCGCTTATGGTTTTGTCGGCCAACCCATACCATTGCCTGTCATTACCACCATTTCCTAGTTACCTACTTCAAATCTGATCTCAGCCAACCTGTCTCTAAATGCTTTGCCTCGGCCCCCTCGCCCAACCTGGTGAAACAGACAACCAAATGACGATGGGTTGAATGTAAGTGGAAGGTGAGAGAAAGTTCTCAGTCAAGTGATTGGAGTGTAAAGTACCAAGTAAACTTTGATGGAGTTTACTGGCACTGATTCATAGGTATATATACTACTTTACATGTGGCTGTATATTTATTACATAAGCATCGTACCATTCCTACTATTAATCCCATTGGACGATAAGGAATGATGGATGACTGATCATAAGGTTTGGTCCCTTGATGTTGATGCGTCAGGTAACCATGAGGTGTGACATAATTGATGTGGCAAAGGAACGTTCCTTGATGGAAACGTGTCTTGCTTCTAACCACGATCGGATCTGTGATATATTAAAAGGAAGCTGTGTTGGCTGTGTAAATGTGGCAGCCAATCGGAGTGTGTTCTGAGAACAGCCTTATCATGAGGTATAATTACGTAAGTGTTTGGTCTAGAACCTTTGAGGATTGAAGACTTGAGCATTCGTCTTTAGTTTGTTGTCATAAGGTTTGAAGAAGATAGGGGCTAGATGATCGTTCATAACAATGATCTTGTCATAAAGATCAAATCAGGTGTAAACTTTGTAGAAAAACAAATTGGCAATGCCTTCAGCAGTCACCATTTTCTTGGTAGGGCAGAGAATTACCCCCTCAGTAAGGCCATGGTCAACCACAACCAAGAAAGAATCATAACCATCAGAGATTGGGAGATCCATGATAAGATCACACGAGTTCTGTTGGAAGGGGCAGGTGCAAGAGGAGGGGATAGGAGTAAGGGGGGGAATGGTGGGATGAGCATTGGTCTTCATTTGTTGACAGAGGGTGCAACCAGAGATGAAGGAGTAGATGAATTTAGTCAGCCCAGGCCACCAGAAGTTGGGGTGACAAGTTGATGGATTTTCAAATAACCAGGGTGACCTGCAGAGGTAGAGTTGTGGCTGAAACAACCACAAGACTTGTGTAGTTGTTGTAGTGTGAAGGAAGAAGTTCTTAAATAGTAGTCTTTATGGTGAGGATACCAAGAGAATTTTGTTAGAGTTCTCTGGTGTTGCATTCATGGTTTATATAGATATATGATAGAGTTGCTTAGTCATAATTAAGTAAGAGTCCTTATCATTGTACCATTCCTATCATTAATCCTGGACAATAAGGAGGAAGGATGACTGATCATAGGGGTTATCATAAGGTTTGTACCTTGATGCTGATACATCAGGATACCATGAGATGGTGTATAGCTGAGAGGCTATACTGCTATATTAAAGAAGTGTACTGGATCATCTCTGATTTGTTGCACCTGCCCCTAGTGTGGCAGCCAATAGGAATGATTACCGAGCATAGGTTTTGCATGAGGCGAGGCACATGCTAGTCATATGATCTAAAAAGTGAAGAATGATGAGGTGTGTTATGTTTTCTTTCTTCTTCTTGTCTTCTTCATTACTTCACTATCGCTTGTAACCACAGACACTGCCTGTAGGCTTATGCAATCCTCATCCTCATTGACTCATCTTAATTCCACCTTTCCGATGGATGCATATCTTACATCACCTATCTCTTGTCATCTTCTGTTTCCTTTGCACCTTGACTCATCACTTATGACTTACATTTCCGCTTTTCATTGTGATGACTCACTTTCTTTATTCTCTTCTACATATCTGGCCTTGGTCCATGCCTGGCACCGGATACTATATAAACCCTAGTCACAACCTTTGTACTCTCCATTCTTGATCCACTCAATCATATGCTCAATTGTCTGGCCACTCTTGGATCCTCTCTGAGTCGACTATCTCTAGTGCACCTCTAAAAACCTTTAGAACCCTCACGTGTAGACTGAAACAAGCTGAAGTATCTTGTCAGAAGGTGATGGGAGATGTAGGCATTATAGAGCTTGTGATAAGCCTTGTGGGCTTGTTAGGGGTTTACTAGCCAAAGGCCACCCTAGTCGATGTTGAAGATTGGTGTTATGACACAACCAGGTAGGTCAAAGTCGTCAACCAAACTGATCTCCATCTCTTCTGAGGTGCATGGACGCTCATTGATAGGGACACCATGAGGGGAACAGGGGACTTGATACCTGAGTGCGAATGTTCAGCAAGAGAAGGTGTTACAGAAAAGTGGCACTTTACCACCCCCGCGTCTTTTTCTTTACTTTGAAACAACCTCACTCGCTGACCCCACCAGTATCCATCGTTCCGCCTGGAACCTTCCGACCTGGAACCCTTCCTGACAGGATTCCTCCTGGTGCATTCTCACCATCCGCCTCATGTTCCCCTACGAACTTGCAGTCACTCCCCTTGTTGGGAGCATCCTCAACCTTCTGCTCATCCTCTTGCTAGGAGCCGCCCTCCTCCTGACATACCTCCGATTCCTTGTCCTTGTCCTCACTGTGACAACCAGCTTCCTGACCATTAGGAACTCACTCTCTCAGTAGGGATATCTTCCCTTCACTCCTGAGCTTCCCCTTCTCAGATCGCCCCCTCCAACATCTCTTATAGACCATGATCAGTGATCTCCCTGATCCTAGATCTCTCCTACCAGAATGGCACATTCCTCATCCAGCTATGTTTCCTTTTCTATCAGATGGAAATCCATCTCCTTTCTTGAATACCTGGATCAGTACATCCCTGATCTCATGAACTCTATTCCTCTTTTAGATCACAGCCTCGATGGCGCTTCTTCTGATCTTGATGATCATCTCTCAGCATCAAGGAACTCCGCCTTCCATTTGCAGAACCTTGCTTCTATCAGATCTAGTCTTCTCCTTCTCCTAGATCTCATCTGATCAATCTTAGATTGAACCTTCATCCACCTTAGGACGATCCTCTCTGCCCACTGTCTCCTTTCAGCTTGCATGGACTCCCTTCTCCTTTGTTGCACTTACAACTTAGGATAGTTCTCTTTCTCGCAGTCATGAACCCCACCAACTGCTTTCCCTTTCTGGCTGTACAGCCGCATCCCTTGTAGTATATAAAGCCTCAGTCTTGTACCTAGAGACTTCAGCTTAATCTACGCCCCACAAGGGTAGTGCCTAGTTCCTTCTCAAGTCTCTGAACCTCTGAGTCGTATCTGAGCTGGCCCAGCCAGTTATCGAGGCCTCTTCCGCCAAGCACCTTCCTATGGTGTTTTCGAGACTTTCCCACATCTGCTATGTCTTTCCTCAAGCTCTGTTCATGGACTTGTTGACACAAGAGCTAGACCCTACTCTTAGCGTAACAGAAATAACAGTGCTACTCTATAAAATAATAGCTTTGCCCTTGTGAAATAGCATTGCTACCTTACAAAATAATAGTGCCATCCTTGAAATAGTAGTACATTGTAAGTAGTACTGATTAAATGTGCATTTGGACCCTCATACTGGTGTTTCAATATAATTTTAGCCACTTCACATAGCAAAAGTTGCATGACTCATGGGATATTGGTGTGACTCAGTACCATTACTGCCAATATTATTCTAGCTGCTCCTTGCTCGTATATGCCTCAAACCTACACAGTCAAATACATACCACTAGCTCTAAGTATCCATTCTTTGTATGTAGATGTAGGTCTAGGAGACATGGCCGTTATTCTACAAGAATACACATTAGGCCCAGCTTACTAGTACGTGCTTTAAAACATTTACCTGCATGGAGATGTTTTTCTTCATAGTATTTCAGGAGGTCCCACAGCAGCCCACTAAACTTGCATAGTGGGTGTTTGAACCACCCCTCCTTTTCCTTGATAGCCTATCCCTAACCTAGCATGATTTTCAGCTTGCTGTTGTTGTTTCCCCCTGACTTACTGAACTCATAAAGACAAAGGACCTTATCCTCATTGTGCTTGCTCTTGGTATGTCTCTCTAGCTTTATCATGGCTTCCTCTTCAAATATGTCAAAGCAGAACAGGTAGACAAGTTTGCTGGACATGGTGGGGTTGGTTTGTGAGGCATCTCTAAGCATCCCACCTACTTCCTGCATTATGGTAACCCTACATCCTTTTTTGTAATAACCCTGAAACCCTTACAATGCTGCTCTTTCCCTATTTTATTGCCTCTACACCAGTCCTTCTTTCACTCCACCACCTTTTAAAGCCTGGTCACTTCCAAGTTTTCTGCTTTGTTGCTATGGATCACAAGATGTGGTTACCTTCCTTATTAAAGAAGCAATCAATCCAAGAAGCAATGCAACCTGTTCCAGACAACCAGGTACACGTGATTGGCTCCCTTGAGTCATGTCAGCAATGTATTTGACACATCCATCAAGCCCTTCATAAAGACTCAATTGCTGTACATGAGCCTTCCTTGGACAATCTTAACCAGGAATAGCTCAATGTGGTCAGTTTTGCTTTTGGTGGGTCCAGTCTATACATCACTGGAGTAGCAGGTGTGTGGCTCAGTCAACTAACCCTGCCAAATACCTATGTTGTGAATAGGGACTGGAAAATCCCACCTTCTTTCCTGTGTTCATTAAGCCCTTGTTTACAAGCATGACTATTCCCCTGCAGTGGCTCTGACAGCAAGTACCAGAATGGCTGCCTCACTCATTCAATGTGGGTCTTTCACTCTTTATTATCAACCCCTGAAGCCCATTTCCACCCAAGACAGACTCTGCACTCGTGGGCTGGTTTTCATAACCCCTTCATGTCTGTCGAAAAGGCCATGAAGAAAGTGAATCAGAATGCCACCATTCTGCATCAATGGATGGAAGTCAATGTGCTGCTGATTGATGAACATAGGTGGCTCTCCTTGTTGGCATTCCATTCACCCCTCCTCCCAGTGTCCATGGTTGATGCTAGACTTTTGAACCTTATTGACCCAGTTGGACATCATGTTCCCCTTATAGAGTGCCACTTTGGTAGAATTCAAGTATGCACTTCCTGTTAGAATGCATTCAGCTAAGGTGTTCATTAGATCATCACCAGCAATGATTTCTTTCAGCTATCCCCATGTATGCCTTCAACTCCATCCTGTGGATTAAGGCCACACAGGCATTCATCAACCTCACAACAGTGCATCAACAAGGTGATCCTGGTGTGGAGTCCCAGCACTGCCCATGACATTCCATAACTCTCCCTCTAGTTTTTGTTAGGATATTGAACAAGTGTAGGTTTGGTTATTCATCTATGGAGTCCCTCTCTATCCTCAAGAGACTTAGCCGCACTTTGGGCCCTCATTTCCTTCCCAACATTTGACCAGTTGAGCTCTATGCCCTCAGGTGCCTCTCAAAGAAGACAAATAGCCACTACTTGGATGCACTCCCTGGGTTATTGTACACTTTTTAGGCAGTGGACGATCTAGACCACCCTTTGTCACTTGGATACTACTGCAACATGTCCATCGACCACCTCCTCCAATTGAAGGTTGGAGCTCAAGTGATACTCTACAAAAACCTTGGAAATGGCCTTGTCAACGGCTCCATCGGTAAAGTGGTTTCCTTCCACACAGAGGAGGGCTTGCTGCACTCTGGAAATGATCATGCCCAATATACAGATGGCCCTCTTCACAGAATTGACCCTACCACTCTACCTACATCATCCTCAAAAGATCCACAGGGCTATCCTCTAGTATCCTTCAAGACTAAATCAGGGGTGGAATGCATCTTTTGCCATCCATGTGCATTCCAGATAGAAGACCCACATGGAAATTGTGGCAATGTGTATGCAGGTTTGTAGGGCATTCTCTCCCCCTACCCTATCTGATTAGGTTCCACTGACCCTAGCATGGTCCATGACAATGCATAAATCTCAGTGGCAGATGATGCCTAAACTAACCATTGACTTTTGTGGCATCTTTGCACCTGGTAGGACAGTTCAACTGCTCCCCTGATGGCATCTAATTTGTTTTCTTAGGCCAGGTGTATATTGTGCTGTCCCAGGCACAGTCTCTGTAAGGGTTGCACATTGCTAACTTTGAGCAATCATGGGTTATTTGGTTCTGTGTCAGAGATGCTTCAATGCTGACTTTGCCCTTTTCAGATCATGGTAGATCATGCCATACTTGGATGGCATCACAAGGTCTTTGCAAACAACTTGTAGCATAGCTTTTGTTGTGTCCCACTTAGAGCCTATGAAGATGCAGTTAATGTGATATTTAAACAGGGCAACCTACAATCAAACCCCATCTTCCCCCCCAAAGTCACTGGCAAGTAACACCAAATGTCCATTTTGTCTTGCTGCAACCACAGACCCTGCTCATCATCTTGACACCCATGCAGACCACTTGTGAGCTCTGCATGTATGTGTTTAATAGATCTTTCCTCCTGCACCCCATTCATTCTGTTTCTAAACAGGATATAGCCAAAGTGTATCATCTGAAAGAGGGCCCAAATGGCTACCAATGCCTGCTGTGCCCCTTCATTGGCCTGTCTTATTCCCTCTATGGCCATTTCCAGGAACATTACCTCATCCATGCCATGGTCAGTCCCAACCTCCTCCATGCCCCTAACCTTATTCCTTTTACAGCCAATGTTAAGCCAGGGTTGAGCCAGGTTGGTTTTGGATGACCAGCCCCTGCAGAAGAGGGTGAAACTCACACCAGAAAAATTGTCCTCCAAACAATCTTCCTCCATGTTCCATCCACCAGTCAACCTGTTTGTAAAAAAAAACCCCCTTTTCCTACAGCAGTCATATACCATCATATCCTCTTGCCACAGGAACCTATGACACCCAGCCCCAATGCATCATGCAGATGCCACCAACATCCCTCAGCCGAGACCATCACCATGGGCAACAACTTCTGACCCATCCAGCTGCAGTTACATACTATCTCCATGGACATAGACTTTCCTACCATTCACACCACCATTGTCAAATTTCTCAGTGACCACAAGAAGACATGTTTACTTCATACACCCCTATGTCAAGACTCTGAGTCTCCCCACTCCTGTTTTCTCTTCTGTGATTTACGGAGCAGGCCTTGGCCTGACGATTACAATCAGTTTTGTGTGATCTTTCACAGTGCCAACAACAGGGGTCATTACTCATCCTGTGGCTGCCCAAAAATTGAAGGGATTGCACATAAAGATACCATGGGGGCTTCTAAATCATGCCAGGATGAGGGTTTGCAGGACTGGGTGATTGGGCTCTCCTATTACATCTGGCACTTTGTTGAGCTGTGGGAGAAGACATTTCAACTCTTGGGAATCCCCTCAGATGCATTTGGTGTTGATGACAGGGCTAGAGGCGCATATGCTCAATGGTTGGCAGAGTGGAGTGGCAGGAGCCCTTCTTACATTGCCTCCAACATGGTGGATCTTTTGTTCATGGTTGCAAAGGAACACCAAGACTTTGTTTGGCAGATTCAACACTAACTACATAGAAGAATGAGTGGCTCTGATTTTTAATCAACATACTCCATTGACATGTTGGGTTCTTTAGCTCTATTGCCTTACCCCACAGAACAACCCTATGAGTCACACAAATCATCTGAGCCAGCATCTGAGCCACACAACCCTGTGAGTCATGCAATGAGTCACACAAATCATCAGAGCCAGCATCCAAGCCACACAATCTTGTGAGTCACACAATGAGTCATGCAAATCATCGGGGCCAGTGCCCATGCAATGTAATGCAATGGGTTGTGCAATGTCATTGTAATCATGCAACACAATGGATCACACAAATAATTTGTCATTCTTCTTTAAAACCCAAAGTAGCATCACAATTATCAGCACCAGCTTTGGGCTTTGTTCCTGGACCCGAAGGGGACAGGTTTGTGTTGAGGTCTGAGTCTGAATTGATCCTGGAGGACCCAGACCAGACAGAGTTGAAGTCGGATGTTGAAGATTGGGTCACTTCATTGTCAACAGAGGATTTTCTGAGTGATCTCCCTCATCTCTTCTCTGCCATGGCTGAAAATCATGTGTTTTTTGTTCTATTATTTTCTATGTTGTTAACTTCTTCATAGGTATGATAAAACATGTGCTGATTGGTGATGGATCTGGTCTTGTGTTCAATGTGGGTGATACTGCAATATATTCTGTGTTACACCATGAGTTTAAGCTCTTAGGAGCTGCTTTGATGCCTGTTGGTGACCACTGGTGGTATTCTCAAGGGATTTTTCTGTTGGTTCATCTGCATAATGTCAGTGAGTTTGTTTGCAACTTTCAGTCCCTAGCCACATTCAAACTTACTACTAGCACATACACATATCTTGGGACTCATCAGTAGCTTACTCTCTTTGCCTTTGGAGTCACCCTATCCAAGGGCCTGGTGTCAGGTATAGTGCAGTGCAGTATTTTTCTTAATTGGTAAGAACACTGCAATTGTTACATTTTGTTTCTTCCTTTGTTTTTCTTCGTCACTTCACAACCATTTGTGACTACAGACATTGCCTTTGGGCTTACACATATGCTGTTCAAGTCCTGCTTATGCTATCTTCGTTGACTCACTCTAATTCCACTGATCTGATGGACACATACTTTACATCAGATATCTCTCATCATCTTTCATTCTTTTCACATCTTGACTCATAGCCTATGACTCACATTTCCACTCTTTGTCGCTATGACTCATTCCTTTTATTGTCTCGGATATATCAGGTCTTGGTCTGTGCCCTTGCCCTAATATTATTTAAACCTTTGATACCACTCATGTATTCTCTATTCTTGATCCACTCAATCATACGCTCGATTGTCTGGCCACTGTCGGATCACCTCTAAGTTGACTATCTCTAGTGTGACTTTACTTTGAACCCTCATGTGTGGTAATGCCTGTCAAGCATTGCTACCTACTCATCTTCCCTCAGTCTCTATGAGCCTTTTGAGTCTACACGAGGGCCTACCCAGCTTTATCGTAACAAAGGATCAAAAATCTCTTCAATGCCCTGCCTTTGTCACAGTAGGCAACCATTACACCCTGTTGTCACACTGCCCTCAACTCGACACTACCCGGTGGAATCCCCACCTGACAGTACACCTCGACTCAGATCCCTCTGACCCTGAACACCACTTGCCCTCCAGCGAGAGTTCCCTTGACGCGACTATCACTGATCTTGAAGATCAGACAGATCGCACCTTGTCTCATCTGCCTCCACCTGGGCAGAAACCTTCCGACAAAATGCCCTTGCCATCACTCCCCCCAGCTTTGGCACCTGGATCGCATTCTATGCTGAATTTAAAAAGGCATTTGAACACAAGGACACCAAGGGAAACACCCTCTCTTGGCTCGCAACCTATCGTTGCTCCACTGTCTCTGATCTGCCCACCTACATGGCAGAATTCAAGAACCATGTTGCCATCTCTGGTGTCACCTCGGCTGATGTACTTATCCAGTACTTCTCCCTCGGCATCCCCACAAAACTCATGCGCTGCATCATGGCCATGGACACCATCCCCACCACTCTCAACCTTTGGTACGAGAAAGCTATCCACTTCAAAATGCAGTGGGACCATGCCAATGACCTCACTGGTCGCATCAAGAAAACCCTTACTTCGTCCCCCACCTCCTACCCTTCCACCCGGAAGGAATGTGACCCCGACACCATGGATGTTGATGCTGTTCGCATCCCCAAACTTACTTCCGAAGAGTGTGATCACTGCTTCAAAAACAACCTCTGTCTCCGCTGTCACGAACCTGGCCACCATGCCACCAACTGCCCAAAGTTCGCCTCCTCCATGAACAAGAAACCTGCCAAGAAGGTCAAGAAGACTGCCACCCCTGC
>JBBPMD010000766.1:0-14246 GCA_038090095.1 Zangia roseola | reverse complement strand
CACGATCGTTGTTGTTGTTGGTGGTTTTGTTACCTCGAGGCATGAAATATAAAGATAGAGTGAAATAGATACAACAAGTCGATGTATGACTCTGAGTCCCTGCTCGGCGCCGGCATCGAACCGCCGGCTACCCGGCCGATGCCGCGCTACGACACTCCGAGTTGCAGCGTAGTAACATCAACACTTTGAGTAACTGGCATTCTGCTTTCAAGTAATTTTGCTGCTACCACCCAGACTGTGGAAGCAGCGGAATGACCTGATCGGAATCGACATCATTGCGAACTCCCGACTCAAGTATGACACTCCCGACAAGGTTGTAGTAACCTTTCAAGCAAGACTTCCAATATTGAATAGTAGGTGAACGGCGGCACATCAGTTCTTTTCCTTCTAATGATGAGCTTCTAGCAATATTCTTGCATTTGGCATACACGGCCTTGTATTAGTCGTACTACCTAACACACGGCAGATTGACTTTGCGAGATTCTCAATTAGATAGAGTGAAGCGTACAAGCCGACTACTGCACAGTGGTTTTCGACAGACCAGCGAAGACCACCCTCCCGCAGGAATGTCTCCCGTCCGCTGTAAGTAAATCCAGTAATATTCATCTCTCGATCACACTCCAAATCGGAAAAGATTCGCGTTGATCCCTCCATCAGGATTTCGCTACTGGGCCTGGAAGCCAGAAAGAATTTGCCTCGCCTCAACACGATTTGCGGTGCTGACTATCTCGGTCCACTCATCCCCAATAACTTCTTTTCACGAGGCTGCGTATCCAACTCTCACCTCTGCCCCAAATATGTGCCTAGCCACTTTTATACACACAGCTCGATGACAGGTGGTGTTTGAGAGGCAAACTTTTTTCTCCTTTGGAGGCTTCTCACTCCATGGCTTCCTCGTTTATGGGTGCGTGTTCGAGTTTCGGCTTGACCTTCCCAAAGGAGACCTATCCTTTGTCGACCGGAAGACAATTGTTCTAGTTTCAACTTGAAGGGTGCCACTATAATGGATATGCCGCCGAAATGCTCGGGCGGAGCCACCGAAATGTGATCACAAGATCACCAGAGCATTTTGGCCTCCCGAATAATGTACAGTGGGGTCTGGGTAGTCATCGGACAGCATGTCTTCGGCTTGATTAGAGGCGGGACGAAAACGTGTTTGAGTGCGGCAGTGCGCACATGTGGTACCTCGCACCTCAAGGGCCCCCCATTTCATTTCAGGCTCATCCTGGATCTTTCGCCATCCGTTCGGCGTCATCAATCTAGATCTGGTTCAATTCGATCGGATGTTTTGACCCGCTGTTCGCGGGCTCAGGTTCGCGGGGATTCTTGTATTGTAATGATATCGCCACACGGGCTCAGAATGACTAACGGTGCTGTTGTACCAAGCTGACATCCTGGCACTGTTCAAATTGTTTTACTGGACACTTAGAATACCATGCTCACATGTGGACGCATACAAAAAGAAACGGCGGGTAATCATATAGAACACAATATTCACTAACAAGTACGATATCATAAACTCTCTCCAATAAGCCGTCAAGGAAGTGCACGGGAAACTGTACTAGCCCTAGTGTTATTGTAAGACGCATTGAGGCGGTACGGGCGGCGCCTTGTTGATGACTCCACGTCGAGTTTAGTAGCCAGGAAGGGTCAAGAACGATTGACAAGGAAAACGTACCAGCTCCAAAATGATTGGTTCCGCCATTGTTCATCATAAATCCGTTGACATTCGAACCGTTGATGTCTACGCAATTGGTCTTGGTGGTTGATGAATCACTCAATCTCCGTCCCTGCTGGCCGTGAGTCTGCTTAAGCATGTCCTTGAGCATTTCGGGTACGAGAATGCTGATTTGAGGAGTGCGGCTAGTCGTGGCGGGGTGAGAACGAGGATGTGGCCCACCACCCGTGCTGCCATTTGTGGTCTCCGTGGAAGAGGCGCTGGGTGCACTTCCCGGGCTAGTGTCGACGGTTTCTGATGAATGAGACGTTCTTGCCACCTCTCGCAATGGTGGTGGGACTCTCCTTCGTTCTGCTTCACTACTAGTGGGTATTTCTGACGAACCATCAGCAAAATGTCAGGGAAAAAAGGAGCCGTCTACCGAGGGGAGTATTGATGGCCTCGTGCATGTGGGACGCATAGTCGTGATCATCCTGGGTGCGTGCTGGTTCAGGATCGTTTGGCTCGAGCGGGGGTCCTGCATCTCTTTTTGACATTCCCGTCTCAGAGACTGGCCCAATGAGACCACCGTTCCCGCTGAGCCTGGCTCCGACTTTCGCCCAGATATGTTCCTACAAAAAAAAGTCAAAATCACAGTAGTGGAACACTGATGCAACGGAATCAAATTCACGTTGACACGTTGGAACATCTTCCGATCCGCTTCGGATAAATCGGAGCAGCAATTGTCAGACTCTTGTTGGTATAGTTGAACTATCTCGGCCCGTTCTACTTGTCTGGAGGAGGATGTAGGCATATTTGCGTAGCGGCACCGGTGCCGCTGTTTCTATACAAGAGAGAAGAAGGGGGGGGACTCTGACCGTTAGCTTCAAGGCGACAGCGATTTATACTAGTCCTGACCTATCTTCCGGTTTACTGATCCGGGCCGCCGGCCGGCCCTGGGTTACCTTATTGGACCGAACCCGATGCAATCTGACACTGGCAAACGCAAACGTAAATTCTTGGTTGTAGATTTGGGAACGCTTCAGCGTTTGTCAATAATTTTTGAGTTCAAAATTCGTGGTGAGCCGCTGGTGTCCGATACCTGACCACTGGCATGAGGCAATTGACGTCCTGGCCCGCATTTCTGAGGTTACGTACCCACATTTACCCACATTACAATATGGCCAGAACATCACGGCGTCGATTTTTCGTCGCGGTGGTCTTGCGGTGGTCCGGTAAACCAGGAATTAAATATTGATGATGTCAGTCACAGTCAGTCACCGTCGCTTCAGAAGTGACAAAGTGTTCCATGCACGGAAATCTAGTGGCGGCTCGGAAATTTATTGAGGAACGTTTTTGCTGCACATGATTCCGGTTCACATCAGGCGACACTCTTCGTGCCAAATTCGTGCCAAAGGGAGTTTCCTTTGTAGGTAGGACCTTGCAGCCTGAGTGGCCTAGCGGCACACCACCCGTGCGTGCCGCTGGATGCGCGCAGAGGAACCATGCCATAAGGGGATGAAGAACCTGAAGGTTGCACACATGGCCGGGCCAACTTGAACGACAATCGATCCCACTTTCCAAAAAGGGTCGAGGATTGTCTAAGTATTAGCAGGCGATGCGATATGTTCTCAGCGAGGCTGCACAGGCTGCTACTAGGGTGCAGCATCATTACGGACTGTTCATAGCGCTCATGGAAATTGCATCAATTCGAACTATCACAGTGCGCTGTATTAAGTTTGATAGGGCACACATTTGAACCTGAAAACTCGTCCTCAAATTATTTGGATGATTGCCTCGCGGACCGCGACTCGTAGACGGATCATTTCCACTCGATTGCGAATGATTTTGTGGGACTGATAGATCGTGTCGGAGAATCCCGGGTGCTCGTTTTGGTAAGGTTTCATCGTAAAGCGTCCTGCCCGCGCAGGGGGCGTTAAGCCCATAGCGATCAAATTCTTGAACGTCCGAACGCCAAGACCAATTCAGTTTATCAGACCTTGGAAAGATGTGCAACTAGATAAGTTACATCGCTCTCAGCTACACCGGCATGTGCATGATCTATGTGCGATTGAAAATTGTTACCTAACCAACTTGAAGGACACTGGCAGGCCTCATTGGCAGGCATAGCCTATCTGTAAACCAGCAGAATAACGTTGCGTTATCGTTTGACGACCCTTTTGGAGAGCTATGTATGATTGGACAATGGGTTGGCAAAACGAATATTCAGGGTAGACTCTGGTTGGGCCCGCTTGTGCGATTTCAACTTTCAGGTCTGAGGGCCTGGCATTTAAGCGAGATCTCATCAACTCACGGCGGGTCACAATGAATTAAGTGTCTAACTCATTCACCGGGTACAGTGGCTACGGGTCCGGGTGACCTGAGCGCACTTATGAGTTCGTGGGAGCGAGTCATCACCGTTCCTACCTCGCTATAAGTGGAAATTGGCGATCGTCCCTGGCGCCGAAATCCATGTTCCGGCGCACACCTCGCTGTACACACGTTGCGGCACAGGGTCTGTGAACTGCTTTTTGTCCACATTCCCACCCCAAACGTACTTACATGTGTATACAATGTGGGTCCATCATAATCATGATATAGGCGGCACAGGTGGACATTCCTTGACTCCACGCTAAGCATGCGGGAGGAAATATGGATCACTTCGCTAATCGATCGGATCTACTTTCGGGAGTCCTCTGACTTTATTTGATCATAAGGGCTGCAGAATGAATCCGCCACAGCCGGACGATCGCTGATAATACTCACCCGAATATGGGCGCCCTGATAAAATCCTACAATCAACCACCTTGCCCATTCTGGCGGACATGGTGGCCAACCACCATCTGTGATAGCCCCATTCCTTGATGAGTCGCGGTGAACTCATGTCTTGTACATAACGAGTATCCCACCCACGACACGCGTGGTGACATCATCGGTCCAATCCCCAATCAAAGCCGTCATAGAAATCAAGATGCATCGCGTGTCCGTTTGCATCCACTGAAAGCCGAAATCTTGATCCAGACCACAGGTACGACCGGCCGGTCGACTGCTCATTCATGGCGGAGATCTGAAGAACGAGGTCGATGACCGGAGGATGGGCATCTAGCATCTCCCATCAGAAGGGTAGGAACTTGAGCGGTTATCTTCCTACACATGATGCCTACTACGGGAGGCCGCCCACAAGCTCGCGTGTCAACGCGCCTTGGCGGCTTGTACAGGCATATAAGATTACCCCTGAGCAATGTCCCCCAAGCATTGAAGCTTAAAGCTTGAAGTTTGAAAACTTTACGGCTCACGATTACATGACGACGACAGATTGGCTTGGGACTTTGGCCGAGACCCCCACCACCGCCAATCCGGAGGGCCATAAAAGATATGCAAACGAGAGTGAGTATTTATTTGATAAAGCACATCAGGCCAGGGCAAACTGGGACAAAGAATATCAATCAGAAATGGGGACGGTGTATAGCATACTGGTAGTAAGTAGAGGAGAAATGAGATTCGAGACTGAAACGCATGTGACACACGTGGCAACTAAGATGCGCCAAACTCCCGAGTTCCTACTTATGCTCCTCCTCGGTGTCCTCGTGCGCCTCCATAGGGATCTTTTCGTCCACGTACTGGGGAGGGGCGACAAAGAGGGTGTTGGGAACTGGTCCGTATACAATGTATTCGCGATCGAGAGTTTCCTCCCCACGCTCACCGCGCACAGTGCGGTAAGCGAGAACGGACAAAACCCAGAACATCCTCAACAAAACGCCAATGCCACAGCCTGATCACGAAGATCAACATCAACTCCCGAAAACGCAAGACGCAAGACCACTCACCGAGAACAAAAGCGACGGCACGACCTTCCCAAGGGCCAAGTGCCTTGATGGCCTTGTGGATACGTCTCAAGAAACTCTTGCCACGGTGTCCGTGGTGCCCATGGTGTCCATGGTCACGGTGGTGATGATGATCGTGGTCGCGATCAGCATCGTGGTGGTGCTTTCCGTGGTTTCCTTCCTCACCACCTTCCTGGGACTGAAGAATGTCGTTATGGGCGGGGTAACCGGCGGGCAGGATCCGGACGTGACCAGGCCTGGGTGCCACCAACTCGGCCTCGATGAGGGGCAGGCCAAGTGCGTGGCGGAAAGCGTTGGAGATGCGAACGGCTTTCTCGCGCATCGAGGCGCCACAAAAGTGATGGGCAAAACCCTTGTTCTTGCCCCCGGGAGGGGGTGTCATGATGACGGTAGTGCGGACGACGCCAGTGGGCACGTTGTAGTCATTGCCATTGACGTTAGCATTGGCCAACGCATGGCCGAAGTGAATGTTGGCGTTTGCGTTGGATGGACCGTCGATGATACGGATGGGTTCAGCTGCGACGAGGCTGACTGTGGATTGTCAGGATTGCGTCAATACAATGGTAGCCGAGTGTCTCACCGACGCTAGCTCCCGCTAGGAGCGCTGGTAAGATAGAAAGACGCATTGTATTGCTAAATGGCTTCTATGTCAAATGGAAAAAACCAGGGGTTGTATAGCTTGTTAGAAGTGGTGCAACTAGGCAGATACTCAGAACAGATAATGGCTGATGTTGAGGGGTGACTAGGTGTAGCATCCGCACCGCACCGCCAGGTTTAAACTCCGACAAGCCAGTCCGCAGTCCCCACCTTGCCCCATTTACATGCGTTTTGCCACGACTACCACATATGTTACCGGCGTTGAGTCGGGCAAGTATCGCCTGACGCCTCCTCCAGTACAACGACTGGGAGAATGCTATATAAACTTCACAAGTCCTACCAGTGGTATATTTGGTCTCGGACCCGAGAATTTTACTTTCCCATCTGCAGTCGGCCAGACGACGTGGCACTCGCAGAAATACAAGCCAGACAAAGAGTGGTATCAGCATTACATTTGGATATAACTTTACAGGACAAAAGCCGCGCGCGACGCGGATCATGATGACATCATACTGCGGATGATTGCCTGCAAAGCAACGTCCGTCAGCGCACTCGCAGTCAAAACCCTGTCAAGCCCCGCAGGTTACTCACGCAGTGACACTGAACTTGAGCGAGGTAAATACGATCGTTAGCTTGACAGCGTTACCGACTAATTCCGACCACCCCTTTTCGTCGAGTAACACCATTCCCTCATCTTCTTCCCCATGCAATCGGTAGAAACGAGCGTATATTGAGACCTCGGGTTTGTACCTGAACTCTGATATCCACCAATCATCCTTGGTGGCGAAACGATGGATAAATAGATCTATTGCTTTCTAGTTGGAGATCAGCATTGTGTATCTATGGCGCTCGAGCTAAAATACGTACTCGATAACTCATAGCCTGAAGTGCGGCTCTGCCGAATGCACGTCTTTCGTCTCTACACGTTACGATGACCTGGGGCGGTAACTGGTGTGCCGAAGTGACAAACTGATGAAGGATATTAATTGCAGAGACTACATCCGCCGGCAACGCCGGAATCTGTAACTCGGAGGGTCTTGGAGTCGAGGTCGCTCGACTCATCATGGGTTGGGGACGTGAAACTTGGGAAGCCTCGTGGTGCAACATGTGGTGAATAGGGGTTTGGGCTCCCCATGATATGTTGACATGTATGGCTGATTTCCTATCAAGATCAACGGTTCGGTGGCGTAGTTGGTTATCGCATCTGTCTAACACACAGAAGGTCCCCAGTTCGAGCCTGGGTCGAATCATTAATTTTGGACTTGTTTTCTCCAGCCTATGTATTTTTGGTTAAAAAAGCTTCATTGCCTTCATCGGCGACGGTACTCAGGCTCGGTCGATAGAGTCGAGTTGACCTCTACCGTTGATGGCCGGCCCTGGAGACACTCAGGTAGCCTGGGAAGGTGCGCTGAGTAAGCATTCGACGACGTGGAAATCTGAGTGGAGCTGGGGGCCGAGCTAATTTCTATGTTTGAAAAAATGCTCGCTGGTTTCCTCCGCAACCACCCAATTTTCGTAGACTACTGATACCACAAGGTACTGGGACCTAGGCTTGGTTTACCCCTTCTTGGCTCTTTCATGTCGCCCAGCTCGGCCACAAGTCCATTCTGTACCTTACGACCACGCTACTGGTCCGTAAAATTGATCACCTTCGCGGCGCTGATCACATTTGCTATCGCCCTATATACCTTTTCGTCCTCCGAGTTCTCATTTCGGGCGTCGGACTGGTCCTCCGTCTTCGCGGGCCGTCAGCGGGGTATATGCTCGCCTGAAGCGTGGTCCTCGGGGTTCTGGACGCACGGACCCAACACCGATCTGACTGTGCTCACCCACAAGGACCAGGCACTCACGTTTGCTGGGTTCGAAGGGTGTGCGGCGGATCGGGAATATCATTGGCATCTGGGTACGGACCATGAAGAACTGTTTGATAGATTCCCCGGAGTCGATTCGTACAAGTGGCAGCCGTCGTCATCGTGCGAGATTCAGCCACTTGACGGGGCCGCTATGGTCAAAGATATGGTCGAAAACGGTGGATGGCTTCTCCTGGGAGGTGCGTTTACCATTCCTTCTTTTGATCCCCGACCTCATCGAGTCGCGCTGCGGACGTGGATAGACTCGATCACCGAGAATCACTTCTTTTCGCTCTCTTGTCTTCTCTACCCCCATGTCCGTGCGACCCCGAATTATACCGAAAACCCGTATTTCGATAGAGCATGGCCACAAAAGCTATTCCTCTCTCCTACGTCACCTTTAATATCCAAACTCGAGTTCCCCGCGGACTTCTCGATCGAGGATACCCCGCTCGTTCTCTTTCGCCGCGTCGACCTTTTGCTTAATCAACCTGACCTCGAAGCGTTATACCAAAGTACCTTGCGGACGGAAGCAGAAGAGCAAGACCCCAGTGCTGGAAATACCACCCAACATCTCTTTAGCGAGGAATCGACATGGTCGCTGTCGCCTTCGGAATACATGCCCACCTTTTTGGCGCCGTCCCCAGAAGGCAACTTTGGGACTATCGTCGTGAGCACAGCCGGACACTGGACCACCACGTTGATGAGCGCCTTCCGTGACGAGGAGGTCGGGGCCGAAGCCGGCTACGGCATTGAGGGCGTCAAGGCGTTCTTCAAGGTGAGCATGCGGACGTGGGCGGGTCAGGTCCAAGAGGCGATCAACGAATACCGACGGAATGGTGGGACGCGACCGAAACAGGTCGTCGTGAGGGCGTATTTGCCTGGCCACGAGGACTGCCACGATCATCGTGAACCCTGGAGGGTGATTGAACCGTACCAGTGGCGGTGGTACAACTGGCCATGGATCAAGGATTTCAATGCGATTTTTGAGGTGCGAGCTGGCGTCTGTTGTCCACGGGGAGGTGTCTAATCGCGTTCTTTGTATCTGACAAACAGGATCTCCTCGCGACACGTGAATTCCCTGATATCCATTATCTCTCCATAGACCGTCCAGGCCGTCTGCGACCCGATGCGGTACGCTCATCCTTTTGTCATATGTCAAACGAATCTTGTGTTCATCATTCCTCAATCATAGCACGCTGCCGGTGATTGCCTGCACATCCTGTCTGGCGCTGGGGTCCTAGAAGGATGGTCACACTACATTTGGCACTTTGTTACGCGGGAGATTCCCGGGCAGATACAACCAGAGTAAAAAGAGATGGAGACAGATGGGGGTCCTGCATAGGACGATAACTATTTGGGCCATACCCAATCGCCTAAGGCCCTCGCGAGTCACATCATGCACAGCCCCCCCGCTCTTTTGCGCTTGCGGCACCCGGGAATCACCGGACGAACATGGGCTGTGGACGCTCAGATCCAGAACCCAGAGACTTTTTTTCGAACTTGGTTTATACTTACACCCACGCTCTCTCGAAGTATATACTTCTACATTTTATGATAGACTTTTTCTGCTTTCTCCATTTGATGCTCGTATGTATAGATGACTCTTTGGAGGATACAGCATTGTTTCCTGGACTCAGAACCCAAGTCTTGGACAGAACCGAAGTTCGTATGAGATATCAATCTGACAGGATATGCTGGGCGCGATCGGGGCCCACTTGGAACCTAACAGGAAACCGTCCTGGGCTCTGACACATACCGTCCAACGGCCGACGTGATCATACGCTATAAATACGACGGTCCACATGGATCGTGCGAACCCATCTGAATATCTATCCCATTTGCGGCGCGGATTCATTCTAGAAAGGCAAGTGGCACTGTGGAGAGCATGTGGACGCAGCAGCGCCCTTGATGCATTTGGACGCTCGTTTATCATCACAACTCGACGCCGTCGGCGACCCGGCCCAGGCAGCAGATGCGGAGTAATGCGTATTATGTATATCATGGATAGCGTACGACGGGGTGAGTAAGATGAGCGAGTACAACCATGAAAGAATAACATCGAAATGCGACATAACAAAAACAACAACTGGAAGAGGAATGTATAACAAAGCGTCCATGTGAAGGATATGCGAATATGTATATATAAATGCGTCGATAATTGTCCACGAAAGTCGTGATGATAAGCGAGTGCCAATGCGCGACGGATTCGAAGCGGGCTGGGGCTCCGGCTAATCCGGAAACAAGAGACGTGTATCATGTGGTGGGGTTAACGTTAATACAAGGACGTGGCAACCGCCATCGGCTGTTGCGCAGCAACGACGACGCTGTCCGATGAGAGCTCGCGCCCGTGGAACCCTCTAGGTGATGAGTAGTATACCGCCCTGTGCCCCGTCAGTGGGACCGCCAGGTACGATGGTTCGGCAGGTGCGAGGCCACATGTGTTCGCTGCAGAGGGACATTGTACGAGCGTATGGGTCTGCGAGACGTTGTAACTAGGCGGTGGGCCGCGGTTCGCCGAGGATAGTAACTGCTGTTTACCCGGTCGTCTGATAAGTACTCCCTTCTGATCACGTAACATAAGACATGGGACTCACGGGCGTGCCTGGATGACCTTGTACGGCGTTCGTGACCGGTACGGGTGTGCGAACGGTACGTTGAGGGTGGTCTACAATGGGGGACATGCTGCGAACAGGTCGCGCATATTCGATAGAATGCTCAGGCTGCGCCAAGGGCGTCACGGTCGACGGGATGCTAGTAAAGTCCCGTCCTATCCGAATAACGCCATCGACTTCGACGTCTTCGTGGAACTCGTGCAGGACTTCTAACCCCCCACCATCATACCGCACACGCGGTTCTTCGCGCCCGTGACTACCGTGTCCGGAGCTGCTCCCGTCCGTATCATCGACGCGCCACCGCGAGTTAGGTTCCTCCGACTTGACTTCTTTCGGTCGCGATCCAAAGAGCCACCACCAGCGGAGTGTGTGATGGCGCTTGGGAATCGGTGAGGATTCACATTTTGGTGGGTAAACAAAGTCATAAGTCGTCGTGGTCAAAGGTATCTGGGAATCGGACGAGGTAGAGCGATGTGCTCTGCGAGAATCGACCATCGAGCCGGGTGTGCGCATAGATTCAGCGATCGTGAATGCGCTAGAACGACGGACGCGTTGTCGCTTCCGCCAGGGGACGAACACGCTTTCTATCTTGGTGAGCCAATCGTTGGGTGCTTGGCGGTACTTGGCATAAGGACGGTCGCGGGTTGCCCTTCGTCGCCAGACGATAAAGGCTACACTCAAGATCAGGAGGAGGCCACCACCCACAATGGCGGGTGCAGCTATTTGCATGGTCCCCCAGTTCCCCTCATCCGAGTCTAGACCGACATCTTCACGAGCCTGGAAAGGGGAATGAATTCGAGTGGGCCTCGTGATCTGGGAATGTACATACGGAAATTTGCTGAGATGTCCGTGAGCAAAGTATATCAATACCCAAGAACGAGCACGAGAACATACCTGAGACATGACGGGTGTAGCGACCATCGCATCTGCGAAAGGGACGCAAAGAGCAAGGCAATGCGGGAGAGTTGAAAAATGGAGATACGGTGAGGGGAAAGATGCGCGGGACTTGCACGTTCATAAGGGAATGATTATTTCTGATCCAAGACAGCTGACGGCAAGGTCAGTCACCCGATCAACGTTGTTTAGCGACCATAAATCAAATCGTCCGTTTCTTCCCGCCCTCACTCATCCACCCTGCCACCGGTAACTCGAAAATCCTCCCCCCCCCTCTGATTTGCGTCCTCGGGTCAGATCAGTGTTAGCAAATCCTGCACAGAAAAAGCAAAAGTAAACGACCCTCCTCTGACAGTGTGAAACGCCGAACCCTTGATCCCGGAATTCTTCGTTTGCCATGTTTTATTTTTCCCTCGCTGGTCGGATGTAGTACTTGGGAACCTAAGACATCACCGAGTCCTTTCGCACTTTCATACTTGGTCCAGATTGTCAGACTTGCACGGCCCCTTCTGCCATCGTAACATTTATATAATGTGGCAGTGGCGGCGCACTGATTCGTTTGAACGCCTTTGATTTGAACTCGATCGTGATTTTCACAACGGACCCGATGCACCACTGCCTTTGTTCGCCACAACTAATTCACGGCCAGACCGTTCATGCATGACGGGTCTCCAGCCACCCAGAAAAGTTGAGTAGCCAGCCCGTGTTCGTACTTGTGTTCGGGGCATTTCACAGTCATTCAAGCTTTGCAATGGATCAATTAACGTACAGCCAGCCCCAGATAAGGTGGCAAAAATCAATTGTGGCGTATTCAAAGATATCCGAATCCATCGATCGCTATCATGAACACTGCCACGCGCATTACGAGGCCTGTGTCTTCCCCGACGTCCCAACACTGTCAATTTCGCCCACAGCCAGGCCAGCCATAGCCGCTGCTTTCTCCGTGATCTGGGGGATAGCTTCTTCCGCACCGAACAGCCTGTAATGTATCGAACATGCTTGTTAGACAACCAACCAAAAGAGATTCATAGTGGTTCACGCAGCCATCTCTTCGAGAGTAAGCTGGGGTCTTGTGGTTAGCGCCGTAATGGCCGCGTAATGTGAACATAGAACCAGATGAAAACAGCTTCGAAAGTCACCCAGAAAACATACACGAGCTTGATAGGCGAACAATGATAGAGCACATGCAACCAATATCATACATAGTATCCTTGGGATCTCGACTGCGGAGATGTCACTTTGTAGTATTGGGGAGTGCCTGGCTTGGGACATCGAGAAAAGATGTGAAGAGATGGGCCGAGGATGGGTTGATCGTGGCCAGCACGCGGGTGCCGCACGGCAAGGGCCTCAGAGTTGATGAGGGTCGCAGGATAATTTCCTGGATGGCCAGCTCCGCCGGGAACGCGGGAACTCCCGCTCTGTGTGAAATTCTGAAAGGTTGATGGATCTTTGCGGTTGTTACGGTTCGAACGGATCCACGTCAAAATTCTAAGTACAGCCTGTGAACAAGCGGTACAACATGAAATGAGTGTGAGTTCCACTGATAATAATCATGTATGAGTGCTCGGCGTGTAGAACCCTTAGGCTGTGTGACAAGGTGTTGAATGTACGGTGAAACCGAGAACACGTTTCATTGCGTTATCTCGGGAAGAATTGATTTTACAGCGCAAGTATGGTTTGACCCACAATAAAGGAAACTCATAGAACAATCTGCATCGCGACTAATTGAAACGAAACTAACGAATCCTAGATTAACCGTGCAGCAGTGCCACCGCTTGTGTAGACCTTGCAGTAATCTGACACCTGAATGGCTTTGGGTGGCTAGAGATAACGACAACCAAGGAAATATCAATGTTATTCATCATGCGCGAGGAGGGAATACTCACGATATCGTTCCAGCAGTAAAATCGACTTCCGGGTCGACCTCGAGACCGTCAACCACCTCCTTTGAAATTTTGAGGACAGCGAGCGACATGGCAACCGAGATGAAGAGGGAAGCTTCCGCGAGGTGAAAGCCTAAAGGAGTGCGACGACGTGAGTGTGAGATCCATGATATCTATAAAGGTTTATCACCTGGACATATCCTAGCACAACGACATGGTGGTTATGACGGGAAGTCGTTTATTTTGCGATCGTATGCACATCGTGATGGATATATGACTTACCTTCTACCGAATCCAAAGCAGACCTGATGGGGATCAGGTTGTGGGGTATCACCGAGGAACCGTTCGGGACGGAACATATCGGGATCTGGATACGTGGATTCGTCACGCAGAACCGCCCTATAGGTACGTCGGAATCAATCGATCACCATGGGAAGTCACTCTTTAACGTTCAGGACTAGAACCCACCAAGTGTTTCCGATAATCCACGATCCCTTGGGGATGACAAACCCGTCAGAATAAATGTCTTCCGTGGCAACGTGGGGCATCGCTGGTATTTAACTTGATCGGTACCCCAGAGAGTATCATGACAGGTGAGATCACCTACCTAGCGGTGCAACGGAGTGCCACCGAAGGACTTCTTTCCAGACAGCATCAATGTAAGGAAGTGAATCACGGTCACTGAAAGAGGGCAACCTTTCGCTGCCTACCACAGCGTCGAGTTCTGCCTGCACCTTGACTTGAACTTCTGGGAACAACACCATGGCGAGAAAGAAGGCATGCAAAGCAGCCACAACCTGACAAAAATGTAGGTCAGCATGACTCATGCACACATGACTTTCTGGAAGAGATACTGTACCGTGTCCGACGCACCTACGAAAAGTTGTCAGGATACAAGACAACTA
>JBBPMD010000765.1:0-14254 GCA_038090095.1 Zangia roseola | reverse complement strand
TGGTGGTGGCACTCGGGATGGCATAGACCCGGCAATTGAAGAGGGTCTAGCAGGAGGAGGGGGGGGAGCTTTCCGAGCGGGAAGAGTTGGGATCGCATTGCTTGAACGTGCGGGTGGGGGTGGTGGCACCCTCGGAGCGAAAGATGACGTATCGGGGGACGCACTGCGAACTGCAACACCCGGTGGGGGCCGAGCCGGGGGTGGAGGATGCCCTTGTGATTGGACTGGTGGTGACGCAGCTCTAGGCGGAGGCGGAGGGCGACGAGGTGGTGCTGGCGGGGCTGTAGGAGGTGAAGGTGTGACACGAGCTGGCGGAGGGGGTGCTCGTGCTGGAATAGCAGGTGCGCGAGAAGGCAGTGTCGGCGCTGGCTTGCCTGGTGGTGGGAACGTAGGGGGAGGAGCTGGTGTCGATGGCTTCGGAGGGGCCACCCTAGAGGGTGGAGGTGGCGCACTCGGAGCGGGTGAAGGGACAGGACGACCCGGTATCGCTGGTGGCTTGGCAAGTGTCGGGAGCTTGACTGAGGGTTATGTGAGATGAGAGGGGCGACCGGTGATAACTGCAGATCAAACCTGGATTGCCCTGCCCTGCAGGTTTTAACTTGGGCATTCCACCTGCGAACAGGGCTCCAAGCTGAGGAGGTCCACCGCCAGATGGAAGAGCTGGCGCAGACATCGGTGCTCGAGAGGCCCCTCCACTGGGCTTGGAGTCGATCAATGGCGCACTGCGATCATTCGTTGCCGTGTTTTTCAGTTTCCTCCCGGCTTGGATCTGCTTGAGGAGCTCGCTCGAGGCCATGATTGAGGAGAGTAGGTAGTAATACTAGTAATAAGTAGCTAGGATAGACATCACGTGAATTTGAGCCAAACATTGATCCAAACAAGCTTTCGGGGTCAAGTGATGCCTGAATTGGGTCTACCCCGCTTTCACCACCTACACCATGGACAACATACCGCAGCTCGGTACAGCTGCGGACTTGGAGCTGCGTGCAGCCCGCATAGCGGATCCTGGTATAGGTATGCACCTTCTCATTCGTCCATCATGTATTCACGATCTATCTTTGGCTAGACCTCAAAACTAAGCATACTGTAGCATGCGAGCTCAGGGAAATGATCGACACCGTCAGGGATACAGATTCCGCGCGCGTATTTCCACAGATGATCCCCGTTCTCCTCGAAATCCTTCGTTCCGGTGAGGCCGCGTACCACAAGGATTCCCTCGAATACCAGTTTCGGCGCGTTCTTCTCGAGGTCCTCCATCGCATCCCTTACAATGACTCCGTTCGACCTCTTGCGCTCCCCCTCCTTGGCGGTATGCTTCGTATTCTCCGAAGTGACAACGAAGAGAATGGCGTCACGTCCTGCAAGATCATCATCGACTTGCTCCGCTCGTTCAGAGCTCTCACCGAGGACCTCGTCTCCGAGTTCATGTCCATCCTTCAGGACGTCTTTCGCAACATGAGCGGTCTGGTGCAGGAAGTACTCACCGCGGACTCCGCCGTTTTTGATGTAAACGTCGTCATGCCCAGCATTCGCAGTTTCAAGGTTTTGGCAGAAATGGGCATGGTTGTCGTCACATTTTCTCAAAGTCATCGATCGATGGTGGCCACGCTGATACAAACAACTCTGGGACTCAATTTTGAAGTGTTGGCTCTAGAGTCCCCTGCTCAACGCAAGGCGCGCGAAGATTATGAGGCTATGGGTCAGTATTGGGCTGGAATGGCTCCGACCATCAAGAACCCGCAAGCCTATGCCGACTTCATCACTGCACAGATCAAGGTCGGCCTGTGTGTGGTTGTCATAATCCCTTCTCAATGTTTATTTCAGATGGTCTCGTATGTGGCCTACATCATCCGTGGCTTTGGGGAGCAATTCGATTCATTTGGCGAGCGGCTTATTGTTTCCGCACTTCGACTTTTGCAGGACCTTCCTGCTAATGGTATCCAGGCTCGCAAGGTACGCAAATTTACCTCTGGCAGACCTGGATCCTAAACGGTACTCTAGGACCTCATGGTCGTTTTAAGACATCTCATAGGCACTCCCCATCGCAAGGCCATTCTGCCACAGATTGATAAGCTCTTTGATGAGAGGATTTTACTCGGCAGCGGTGTTGGCAGCCAAGAAACCCTTCGGTAAGTGACTAAGCTCTACATCGTGCGTACCGCTAATATGCATCTGATAGTCCGTCAGCGTATGCTGCCATTGCTGATCTTGTTCATCATGTTCGCACCGAGCTTTCAGCTGATCAACTGGCGCGCGTCTCGAAACTTTATTCCACCCTCATCCACAATCCCTATCTGGGGAACACCCTGCACACGTTATTCGCAAAGATGATGTTTGGTCTCATCGACAACATCACCACCAAAGATACCCCCCAGGGTGCAGCCCGCATCCTTACTGCCATATTCGAGACTTGCGTCGACAGAGTAGACGCGATGACGAATGTACTCGATGAAGCGTTTGAGCGTTTGGAGAGAGCAAAGGTCGGGGACGAGGCACTGCCTCCGGCATTGCAAATCGAGAGGGCGCGCCCCGTAGCTGCTGCTGTGTATGCCGTGGAGAAGCCGGAGGACGTGATTCACGGTGGGTGACTATATATTCGCCCGACAAGTCAAGCTCATCATGTTTTAGAGTGTCGACTGCTGTTCCGTACGCTCTTGCATGGTTTCCGAGTATGCCTCGTCGGCTTGAAGAAATGCGAAGGGTCAATTCCTGATGGAACAGTCATATTCCGTCTGTTCGGAAGCTGCATCAAGTGTATGGCGTTGTTCGATGCGGAACCCAAGGAAGCACAAGAAGTGATGGATTGGTTCAGTTCCGTGCTGCTCGAAGTGAATTCACACGTCTTTCAAGAAGTATGGACCCACAATGTGGAATTGTTCTTTCAAGCTGCACAAAAACGACCCGCTCTCCTCCACATTTGTCAAATACTTTTCGGTCGAGAGCCCGTCTCCCCGACCTTGGTTGCTATCGTGCTGCGGTTTTTAATCGACCGCCTCCCACTTCTAGGTGAATATGACGATCAGACGGCGGTAGTAACAATCCGACTTTTTAAATTGGCTTTCGGCGCGGTCATTCAGTTTGCTGCTCCCAACGAGCCAATACTAGCATCTCATCTTGCGAAGCTCATCATGGACTGTTTCCCTCTAGCTGCCAAAGCTACCAAGCCAACCAATTATTTCCACTTGCTTAGAGGTCTCTTTCGCGCTATTGGCGGCGGCGGTGGGAAATTTGAACTCTTGTACAAAGAGGTTTTACCCCTACTTCCCGAAATGCTAGAGAGCTTGAACCGCCAACTCCTTGCATCCGACGGCTATAGCAGGGATATGATAGTGGAGCTTTGCCTCACCGTCCCGCTGCGTCTCACTCATCTCCTCCCCCACCTCTCGTACCTCATGCATCCGCTCGCACTGGCTTTGCGTGGAACGACAGAGCTTGTGTCACAAGGTCTACGCACCCTCGAGCTTTGCATCGACAATCTAACACCAGATTTCCTCGACCCTACCCTCAGCACGGTTTTGCGCGAACTGATGGAGGCTCTTCATACTCATCTCAAGCCGCTTCCAGCTAATCATCACCATGCTCATACGACAATACGTATCCTTGGAAAGCTGGGCGGGCGAAACCGGCGCCTGTTGAGCAAAGAACCGTTATTGGAGTACAAACCGTTCTCCGAACCTGCGAAGCTTGCGCTATCCTTCGGTGGAACTAGTGAGAAGGTGGAATTGAATGCCATGTCAAGTCTCGCAGCGCGTACTATGATGAAAGCGGGACCTCCTCATCGGGTACACGCCTATACATTCCTCGAGACCTGTGTCACGTTTCTCGTGTACGAGGTTTGTGGTTACCATTCTTCTGTTTGCTTGTCAACTAAATCTCTCACAGAATTCTCACAACGAAAATCAGGCCGCTGTCTTTGTCACATGTCTCGAGGCCATTTTTGACGCCTTCTATATTCCCGAACTCAAGGAAGATGCTCATAAGTTCATTCGAGAACTTTCCAAGGCCGTCTTCGCAATGGAGATGCGCAAGAATGCCATCAAGGAAATTGGTCTCAAGAGATACCCCAGCGCGCTCCTCGCATCTTATCTTGAGGCTTTACCGCGGGCTCTCGCACGCGAAAAACAAGAGGAAGCCCGGCAAGGACAAGACTTGGTTTCTGCAATCATCAACGACCTGATCACTATGGGCAGAGAAGCTGCTGCTCCTCAAGATATCGTTCCGATGCTCCATCAAATCGCGAGTCGTTTCAGTGCTATCTGTTTGGACGATTCGTGGATTCGGAAGAGTGCAGGATGTGGTGGCATTCGAATCCTAACTTCCACACCAGAGCTTGGGGTAAAGTGGATACAAGATCGCGAGGTCGACTTCGTTCGCACTCTTCTGCATATTCTCAAAGACCTTCCTTACGAGCTTCCCCGTGACGTTGGTGATGTAGTCGATGTCCTCAAGAGGGTTCTGCGGGTAGGGAGCGCGGAGGCTGAGGCATCTACCAATGTCCCTATTGCTTCCCGAACCAAGCTGGTCCATCTCATTGGTATTTTCTTCTCCGAACTGTCAAGCGCGAATCCTGTTGTACGGCATGCTGTGCAAATGTGCATCGAGCTACTCGTTGAACTCACCGGGAAATCCGCTCATGATTTATTACTACCCCACCGGGATCGCATGCTCACTGCGATCTACACAAAGCCATTGCGTGCACTGTCCTTCTCCGTCCAGATCGGCATGATTGACGCCGTGCGATTTTGTGTCAGCCTTGATCCACCACTTCCGGAGCTCAACGACGAGCTACTCAGACTTTTGCACGAAACGCTCGCGCTGGCGGATGCAGACGACTTGAATATCGGGCGGGTCAATCTTCGTCAAGGCGGGCTGGAAGTCATCAAGCTGCGGGTGGCTTGCATCAAGTTATTGACCGCCTCCATGCCGATGACTGATTTCTTCGCGAAGCAACACCAAACCCGACAGAGGTGAGGAGCAAATTGGGTTACGCTGTAGCTTACTGACCGATACGTCCACCCTAGGGTTACGAGTGTGTACTTCAAGTCGCTTTACTCGCCCTCGCAAGAAGTCAAGGAAGTAGCACATGAGGGACTCCGGATGGTGCTTACCCACCAGAGCCGCCTTCCGAAAGAACTCTTGCAGACTGGTCTGCGACCGATTTTGATGAATCTCGCCGATCCAAAACGACTTTCGGTTGCGGGGCTGGAGGGCCTAGCACGTCTACTGGAGCTACTCATCAACTACTTCAAGGTCGAGATTGGACATAAACTTCTCGATCATTTCCGCATCGTCGCCGATCCTCAGATGCTTCAGGCTTCGTCCCGTCTTTCGCTCCCCGAAAATGAAGGTATTACCAAGCTTGTACGCTTAGCGAACATTTTCCATCTTCTCCCCTCCGCCGCGAATATCTTTTTGGAAAACCTCGTGAACGCCGTTGTTCAGGCGGAAGCACAAATGCAGTTCTCAGGCCAAAGTCCCTTCTCTGAGCCTCTTGGCAAGTACCTCAACCGTTATCCCGGAGAGGCTCTGGATTTCTTCTTCCACCATCTGCATCTCCCGCGTCACCTCAGAACATTCCGAAGCATCTTACTAGCCAAGCTGGCTCCTAACGTGGAGCGAGAGTTGGCGTCGAGGACGCAATCGTTTGCCGCTCGCTGTTTCAAAAGTGGTGACCGGTCCTTGCTATTACCTGGATTACAGCTCTTGGATGACCTTGCAGAGCTCCAGTCAAATTGGGTGTCCGAGAACGGTGATGCCATTGACGCAGTAATCGAGATCTGGAGATCAGAGCCGTTGCAAGCAGATTCTATGGCTCCAGAAGCTATCCACAGACAATCGGTTACATTGTCGCTATTCCAAAAAGTTCTGGAGAAGATACCGAGGATCGATCTATTATTTGAGATTGTTGCGATCTACACTCGCAATCTGCCTATGGATCTCACGCGCTTAACGCAGTTCCTCTACCATCACGTTGCATTGAACGAGGATACGTTTTATCGCCGGAACGTTCTGGCTCGGTTTATCATGTGGTTCGAAGACCGGTCAGCATCCTGGGGAACGAAGACCGTCTTCCTGCGTTTCATCGTCACTCCAACCATTCTCGTCCAGGCAGATAAGCCGAATAAAGGCGGTTTGCTTGACACGGATTTCATATCTGCCGTTCATCGAACAATCTGGCAGCCTATGATCGATGATACCATGTTCGCAGAGGCTGATGACATGTTTAAGATCGAACTCTTGCACTTGACAACAGTCCTGGTTCACCGTTTTCCAGAGCTGCTGGAGGACGTCAAGAAGGATATCATTCGCTGCGCGTGGCATTACATTACGTCCGACGACGCAGTTGTCAAGCAGACCGCATATCTCCTCGCTGCTCGTTTCTTCGAGGCATTCGATACACCGCAGAAGTTCATCCTTCGCGCATGGACCGGCTTGCTTCGGCCTCCGCACACAGAGGGCAAGTTACTCATCAAGCAAGCTCTGGACATATTGGCTCCCGTGCTTCCTAGGTCTGGAGCCGATGAAGTAGGCTACCCTCAATGGGCAAAGACGACTCGAAGACTTCTCGCGGAGGAGGGCAACGGCTTCCAGCAGATCATCATGATTTATCAGCTCCTCGTTCGGCAGCCCCATCTATTCTACCCGGTTCGGGCCTTGTTCATCCCCCACATGGTGAACTCCTTGAATAAACTGGGCCTTTCCGGCACAGCATCAGGAGAATCCCGCATTTTATCCATCGACATCTCGCAGGTCATATTCGACTGGGAACAAAATCGTCAGGATGCCGAAACCCAATCAGTTGGGACGTGGGTTACTCCTTTGTCTTTCCGAGAGAGCATCGTAAGCTTCCTTGTTCGCCTGGCGACTGCGACGTTGGAGCCCCCGGTCAAAACAGTACTGGTTCCTCGCGCACTGGCTTTGTTGCAACAAATGGTTGCATCCTCGGGTTGGTCCGACGTGACCGTGAAGTTGAATTATTTCTCGAGGGCGCTGGAACAGGTAACGCTTTTATTATGACTTCATATCCCCCAACTGACAATTCTTGAAGATTGATCTAGATTCAGAGCCGCAACTCAATCAGGCCCTCAGCGCAGCAAAGGTTTTGCAGGTCGTGGCGACCGACAAGGATGACGACTGGTACATCGCGAATGCTACCATTCTACAGTCGCTCGTGCGCAAAGGTTTGGTAACAGACGAACCCGGACTTCATGACGCTTTACACCCTATCTTCGAGCGCTTGTTGCGCCTCTTCCCTCTCCCAGATAAAGACGAAAAACAAGACGAGATGTCCGAGTTTCACAACTTCGTGTATTCGGCGATCGAAGATGGCCTCGCAAATACGAGTGCGCTGCGTGGCACCCTTCTCATGTTGAAATCAGTGGTTCAGGTCTCCCCGGAGCGGGTCCAACCTTTCTCCGCATCACTTTTACGACTTTTCACCAAACTTGCCAAGGATCATGTCAACACTCCGCCACCCTCGAAAGAGAACAGCAATGGAACCGGAAATGGGAACGGGAAAGGGGATGCATCTGACACCGGAGTCCGACTCATCACGTCTATCATCGAGATATGCAAAGCTACCTTACCGTATCTTGGCGAGCAGCGCAAGGCCTTTTTGGGCGCATTCACAGCACTCGCGGAGAAGTCCAGGAACGAAACGCTCTGTGGGTACATGCTTGAGGTCGTGAGGGAGTGGGCATTAGCCAAAAATGAAGCATACCCTACGATCAAGGACAAGCTGAATGTCTTGCAGAAGATGGCAGGCTTCGAAACTCGCGGCTTTGAGACTCGCGGAGACCCACTTTACCAAGACTATTTGGAATTGATCTACGAAATCTACACCGAGCCATCCTTGCGCAGAAGCGACCTGACATCCCGACTAGAGCAATGCTTCCTGCTCGGGTGCCGCGCGCGAGACGTTAACCTGAGGGAGCGCTTTATGGACCTGTTGGACGCGAGTATTCCCCGCTCTCCTTCCAGTCGTCTCGCCTACATCCTGGCAGTTCAGAGTTGGGAACCCCTTGCAGATAACAGTTGGATTTCTGTCGCCCTGCATCTTGTTCTTGGTTCTGTGGATATCGACGTATCCCTTATGCCAGAAAGGAAATTCACTCTCGAACACGGCGCAGGCTATCTCAGTACTCGTCACAAGGCATCGTCAATTGTACGCCCGATGCAGCGACTTGCGTTCCTCGATCCAGTTGCTGCACACGACTTGTGGATTTCCGCCTTCCCCGCCGCTTGGAAGTGTCTTTCCAGAAGGGAGCAGGCGGATATGACGCTTCACATGATCAACCTTCTCAGCAAGGACTACCACATCAAACAGGCGGAGATGCGTCCAAATGCGATTCAAACGTTGCTCAGTGGCATCCTTGCTTGCACTCCCCCGATGATCTTGCCCCCTCACCTCGTAAAATATCTATGCAAGACGTATGGCGCGTGGCACATTGGCCTCGAAATCCTCGAACACTCGCTGGATTACGTTCGGGACGATGACCCCAGTCTGCGCGACACTGTCTATGATTCGTTGGCCGACCTCTACGCCGAGTTGGCGGAGGAAGACATGTTCTACGGATTGTGGCGTCGTCGGTGTCTCCACATCGAAACAAACATTGGTCTTGCGTATGAACAACATGGGATGTGGGAGCAGTCGGAAGGCTCGTACGAACTTGCCCAGACTAAGTCCAAATCGGGCGCAATCGCTTTTTCTGAGACAGAATACTTTCTTTGGGAAGATCACTGGATGCTTGCAGCCGAGAAGCTCCAACAGTGGGACGTACTCCACGAATTGGCCAGGAGCGAAGGCAACCAGGAACTTATGCTCGAGAGCGCCTGGAGGACCAAAGACTGGACAGAACACCGGGAAAATCTCGAAGACCAGATCAACCAACTCCCCGATATCGCCACTCCCCGTCGGCGGGTTTTTGAGGCCTTCATCGCCCTCTTGAAGCTTCCGGCAGCTTTGGACAAAAATACCGAGTTCATCAAGATTCTCGAGGATGCAATGCAGCTCTCCCTTCGCAAATGGGTTGGACTTCCGCCCCAGCTGTCCGTGGCCCATGTCCCCTTGTTACAGCATTTCCAGCAGTTCGTCGAACTCCAGGAAGCCGTCCAGATCTTTGGTTCTCTCTCGACCACGACTGGTCAAAACTTGGAGAAGAAGTCGTCCGACCTGAAGATGGTCCTTCAAGCGTGGCGAGAGCGACTACCCAACCTCCACGATGATATCAGTATATGGAGCGACCTGGTAGCATGGCGACAAAACGTCTTTAACGCGATCAATAAGGCTTACATCCCCTTGATTTCCAACAACAACCAAAATGGCAACGCCACCTCCACTAATGTCAATACCGCTGGTTATCGAGGTTACCATGAAACAGCCTGGATCATCAACCGTTTCGCTCATGTCGCCCGAAAGCATGACCTTCTGGATGTCTGCTTCAGTTCCCTTAACAAGATCTACACGCTTCCCAACATCGAGATATCCGAAGCTTTCCTGAAACTTCGGGAACAGGCCCGCTGCCACTACCAGAAACCAAACGATCTACAAGCCGGTCTAGAGGTGATCAACAACACCAACCTGATGTACTTCTCCAATGCGCAAAAAGCGGAGTTCTTCACGTTGAAGGGCATGTTCCACGCAAGGAATGGGCGCACCGATGATGCGAATCATGCGTTCGGGCAGGCTGTTCAGATGGACATGTCGCAAGCAAAAGCATGGGCAGAGTGGGGTCGCTTCAACGACCGGATGTTCAAGGAGATTCCAACCGATATGTCGTACGCTGCCAATGCTGTCAGCTGCTACCTCCAGGCTGCGGGACAATACAAGAGCGGGAAGAGCCGCCCACTGCTCACTCGAGTTCTTTGGTTGCTCAGTGTCGACGACGGGAACTTTACGATTTCTCGCGCATTCGATACCTACAAAGGAGAGGCGGCATTTTGGTATTGGATATCGCTGATTCCTCAGCTATGTCTGTCTATCAACCAGCGGGAAGTAAAGCAGGCACGCTATATCCTTCTCAATTTGGCCAAGCTATTCCCTCAGGTAAGTAATGTCGATGTCTTATTATTCTCCTTAATAACTCTAATTCTTGCGCAGGCCCTATTTTTCCCGCTGCGAACGACCAAAGAGGATATGGCCTTTGTCAAGAAGCAGGCCGCCGCTCGTGCCATGCAGGCGAGCCAGGCCGTCGCAGTCAATGGGATAAAACGCACGGACAGCGATGTGGCCATGCAAGACGCGACTGCGGAAGTCGCCGGGGAAATCGTTAAAAGGGAGAACTCTGGTACTGAGGTCAACGGAAATCAACAGCTATCTGTGGGTCATACGGATGCTTCTGGCTCGGCCCCAGCAGCGCCGTCTGTACCTGGCCAGCATCCCGCGAATGATGTCCAACCTACCTACACTGTCCGCCAAGGATGGGAGCACGTCGACGAGGTCGTGCAAATTCTCAAGACCGCCTTCCCACTTCTTATCTTGAGTATGGAGACCATGGTCGATCAAATTCTCCAGAGGTTCAAGGCGCCACCTGAAGAAGAGATCTACCGATTGATCAGTATGCTCCTTCAGGACGCCATTCAGGTATGTGCTCTGGTATTTATTTGCAGGTCCTGTTCTAATCCTTTCTAGAATTATGTGATGCGTACGAACACTCCCGAGGACGATGGTCAGCTGGCGCCCCACACGATCAATAACTTGACGAAAATGGCGGCTAATCTATCTGGCCCTGCACGGGTGCGTAGTCCCATAATCCAAATTGTTTCTTCCTGACCTGTTCCCGAGTAGAAGGAATATGAGGACGACTTCTTGAGGAGCAAGCCAACCCATTACGAATATATCCGTCGACTCCAGCGGTGGCGAGATCGCCAAGAAAAATACCTCGACTCGAGACCTCGGATTCAATCACTGGATCTTTTGAGTCACTATTTGACCGAGTTCCAATATGGCAAGTTCGACGATATCGAGGTCCCCGGACAATATACAGAGGTGAGCAATTCGTGCACCACGTGCCGAGGAGTGCTCAAAATTTTCCGTTCAGGACAAGGACAGCAATCAGAATTTCGTTCACATCCAGAGATTTGGTCCCAAGTTTGAGAACTGCCGATCTCATGGCTACTGTTGGAAGAGATTCACTATCCATGGTAGTGATCATTCGAGAACGTCGTTCTCTGTACAGCTTCCCTCTGGGCGTCATTGCCGTCGCGAAGAACGGGTGATGCAAGTATTCCGCATATTCAATGGGTATGTGTCATTCTATTGATAGGAGCATTGTTCTCAGACATGTCGCAAAAGGGCGCTGGCAAGGAAAAAGGAGTCAAGGAAACGCAACCTTAGCTTCCATATTCCAGCCGCGATCTCCTGTAGTCCTAATCTTCGCTTGCTTCAGAACGACTCATCTTATGTCACGCTCGGTGACATCTATGATCGTCACTGCGAAGAGATAGGTATTACACGCGAAGATCCCATCCTCGTGTCCGGAGAGAAGGTGAAGAGCATCCTGCTAGACTTCAAACAAGCGAACCAAAGAGCTGTATGTACTCATTTGACATTCTCGCCCTACGGTCATCTTATTCTTCTTAGCCCGGCAAGGCAGAGTACTTTAACCTTCGGAAAGATATCATGGACGAAGTTGTGGCGAAGCTCGTTCCGGATGACGTCCTTACCAAAGTCGGTTGTTTGTTGAATCAGACCTCTCAATTCTAATTTTGACCCCTTTCAGTACATGCTCAATGTCATGGGTGGTCCTGCAGACCTCTGGAAAATGCGTAAACAGTTCGCGCTGCAAACAGCTGCTACCAGCTTCATGACATACGTCTTCTGCCTCACGAGCAGGTCACCCTCCCGGTTCCACGTGTCCCGTTCGACTGGTAGAATCGCCATGAGCGAACTTCTCCCCGGCGTCGCTGGCCAAGCCCCCGTTTTTGCGTCGAACGATGCAGTTCCCTTCCGGTTCACACCAAACATGCAAAGGTTCCTTGGACCCATATTTACCGAAGGCATCCTAACGTCTGGCATCATGGTCATCGGCCGCTGCCTCACGGAACCCGATGTAAGTGGAACGTTTTAAGCTCTAAGCTCTACAGCCATGGTTGTTGACTAGGACATACAGTTTGGTTTAGAGCAACAGCTCGCTTTGTTCGCTCGCGACGAAGTAATGACATGGCTACACGGTCGAGGCCAACCATGGACATTTGACCTTTCCTTCCGTACGAATTGTGCGCATAACATTGAGGGTGTTGTCAAGCGCGCTGAAGTGATGGCATGCAAGGTTGAGAGGGACCAGGTGAGTGTGATATTCAACTCGTGGGTTCTGGTAAAGCTGACTGGTTGTAGATCGGCATGGTATCAGCCCCGCCCACAGTACCCGTTGTGCAGACGATCACCAACCTCATATCAACTGCCACCAATCCTATCCAACTCATGAGAATGTCAGAGATTTACCATCCTTGGTTCTGAAATTGCTTTGCTTTCTGTATTATCGTTACCCATTTGCACTACATGTACTCCCAACAATACACTGCATATGCTGAGGACAAACAGACTCAGGAACGCGTGCTACGTATGAACCCCTCAGTTTGACGAAAAGTGTTGATATGCGCTTCGCTCTCGGCCATCATCTGATAGAATCTCAGATATATAACAGCATCGTTAGGGAATATAAACTTGCCTCTTCGGCCATCTGAAATATATCGCTTCCCGGACGATTGTACATCATGGCGTTTGCAAACATGAGGTAAACATCCCTCTGGAATTCAAGCGAATTAGAGATAATCCCATCTTTGACCCTACCCTTGATGGTCTTGAGATCCATTGGTCGTTTGATGATGTCGTGATAATCGGGTGCCTCAGAGTTCTTGATGGGATTGTGAAAGATGTTGCCATTGCGGTGTTGTGAAATCTGGCTGTGAAGCATTGAAATGACGGTTTGGAAACGTTTGTTTGGAACAGAGGGTGGTGTTTGGTGTTGGGAGGGAATTTCGCTGTTGGTCGAGCTACGTCGTCGAGAAGGGTAGGCTACACGTAGATGAGTCGATGGGTGTGACACGCACTATATTATCGCACCTTGCTCGTCGGCCTCTGTGGGCGTGAACTCATCTCGAGCTCTCTTCTTTTCTCGTTCGTCAAGGTTATCCGAGTCTGTAACCTTGCGCTTACCTTTGGAGAACGGATGTGGTTAATGAAGGCTAGAGTATGACGAGGAAAGATACATGCCGTCACGGTGCAGTGACTTGTCGTCCGTTTTATCTTCAGACTCTTGAGGAATGACAGATTCCTCTGCGTCCATTTGGACGGGTTCGGGAGCAGGTTCGCCTGCTTCTGGGTTATCGGCTATCACAGGCTCCTCGGAGATTTCAGTGACATCTGCGGGTGCCGGCTCGGATACGGCATCTTCTGCGGGTGTAATCGCAGCTTCGTCGTCGAAAGGGGTATCAGGGGGTTCTGCGACAGGGAGTTCCTCAGCTTCGTCGTCGACGCCAATTTCGATAACGTCTCTCTCAGGGGTCTGTGTCAGGGATACTTGATCGTCTATCGTGGGCGCCTAACGAACAAAAGTGTATGAGTGTGGACACCATGGGGAAGACATTGCGGCCTACCACAACAGGTTCCTCGGGCAACGGAGAGACGACCACTGGGGTGTCGTTGCGACCGGCGAGCTGGACCCTGATTTTATCATCCCAGGCACCACTGCGTATTTCGTCGATTTCCGAGACGAGGGACCTGTGCACGGTATTTGAACAGGAGTGAGCACAAGAGTGAAGAACGCTTACTTGAACCGTTGCTCCTCTGCGGCAATCAAGCTGCGGAGATGGAGGAGGCGTGCCGAGTAATGGCGCTGTGCGAGTGATAGATTGAGGGGGGCTGTCGAGAGAGTCAGTCAGGGCGTATCACAGTGAATACGTGAAGGCCTACTATGTGGGGTATTGTTGGCTTCTGAGCTGACGGGCCAGATGAGCGGTGTTGGGAGAGATAGGAAAAGGATCTCACCATTCGAGTGAAGCCTCGTTCATGAGATGGAGATAGATTTCGTGACAAGACTGGATAGTACACTGAGTAAACTACGCGATCATTGACATGAACTGGAGCGAACTTGGGGCGTAAAGAACGATTCCGGACGTGCGAGCGCAGGGTGTTTTGCAAGCACGCCTGATACAGTCTGCCAGGCATCCGCACCGTGCTCATAGACTGCCTGTGCAAGAATGAGATTTTCGATGGTTGAGAATGGCTTGTCATCGCTGTCCATCGTCGTCGTCG
>JBBPMD010000764.1:2532-14256 GCA_038090095.1 Zangia roseola | reverse complement strand
TCAGCGTCTTTGGGGGTTTGGTCTTTGGAGCCCATGGCGAACATGTCGTCGTCGCTTTCGGCGCCGTCTTTGTCGTCCTTTCGGCGACTGAAGACGACACCTTCGCCATCGTCACTTGAATCGCTCTCGTATCCTTCGTTCCGTACACGTCCTTTGCGCTTCGCGGACGGGTTCTCGAGCGCGTTGTCGACCTCTTCGGCAAAGTGGATAGGGTCATCGCCCGGATCGACAAAACGCAGTTTTTTGGGATTGGGAGGCTGTAGAGTGGAGGATTCGCCAGAGTTGGCAGACCGCTTCTGGGCTGTGCGAGCCTGCATGGCGTACACAAAACTTTGGCTTGTACAGAGCTGACGATATGATTTGCGGATGTTTGTCAAACCACCAAACGTCACGTTACTAGATTACGATCCCAAGACTATACAAGTAATCGGTATGTAGGAGGAAAATAATACAAGTGAATCCCATCAAAGAGCCGTTGCCTTCATGATAGCAGCCACATATGCAAGCTGGTTCTCAATGCAAGCATGTGACATGAGAAGTGTTCTCGAAAGTCCCTTGAGGTGGCTCGGGGTCCCGAGTCTTTCGGTAATGTTGGCGTTTTCGGACGAGTATAACACGCATACTTCTTTTCCAACGGGTGCGATAAGCTAAACGTGGCTCCGAATCAGCACGCATTAAAGGTGGAGTGGGAGAATCAGTCATACCGTGTGGGACGCCTCAAAACGTTGCAAGAGCGTTGAGAAACGTTCTTGTTCCATTGCTTCCGCAGAGGGGTCGAGGTCGACACGAGCAGTGCCGTCGCTCTTGAAGGTGCTCACCATAGCACCGGCATCCTCCGTAGAGTAGAAGAGGGCTACTTTGCTGCCGGAGGAATTGCCGATTAGGATATCACTTATTCGGGTGTTGATTCCGCTGCAATCCTTGAGAATCATTGGAAGTTCAGTCCCATCACCAAAAATTACTTTGAACGTCGTTGGGGACCTATGCAAATGAGTTTGATATCTAACCCCTTTGGACAAATCCTTACTCGTTTTTAGCGACCGGCACAGAGTTCACTGTAAGGCCTTGGTATCTGTGAAGTAGATCAGTACGACGTACAACGACGAAGGTAGCTAACACTAACAGTGGACCAAAGATGGTTGACCGGAAGGAAGACTGATTGCCGCTGAAGGAATTAAAGGAGGTCTGCGCGGAGGGGAAGAGCTGTTCCTTGGCGAGCTCGATGCTGAATATCTTTATCAATACAAAACCGACCATCAAATGGACATGCCATACTTCTTTTTCACAGCATCGTCCGCTGGAGGCGCAACGACAGAAGAATCATCAATTGCAGCTTGCTGCGCCGCCTCGGCTACAGAAGTTGAGATGTCTCCGTTGCGATCGCTTGCCTCGGGTGCCTTCGTGACCTCGACCGAAGATTGCTTACGGGATTCCACTTCTACTGGTGCCGAAGTAGAATTCGACACTTGGTTCTCCTCCGATCTCTCTGGCTGTCCTGCAGGACCATCCTCGTAGTCAGGCAGAATCTCTGGATCTTTATCAAACCCTGCTAGCCTAAGCAACTCGTCTCCAGAAGGAGGGAGACCTGGTTGGGATGTCGCTTGGTTCTGGTGGACCTCTTCGTCACTCCACGACGTCACCACGAGTTTATCTCCTTCGGCCTTGCCACCAGGGAGTGGGGCTTCTTCAATCTCATCGGGTTGATCCTGCTCCGAGGCAGTACCTGCATATTTTCCTTTGACACTTTTCAGAGTGCCTTTCTGCGTAGTAAGCAAGGAGCTACGGTTCCTAGTGACCAAGCCAGAAGAGGACCGACCGGGCCCAGGTTTCCTGCCCCGCTTGGAGCCATTGCTACTCGGACCACTGGTAGAGGGTGCATCATTTGCAGACATGGACAACAGACGAGCTTTAGCAGTTATGCGCGATTGTTTGCTCGTGGCTTCGACCGTGGCTGGATCAAGGAACTTGATGAGTGGCTTTGCGACCCGGGCTCGGTGATGGGGAATAGTGTCTTTCTGAGCTTCTGACGGCTTATCAGAGGGACGTAGTGGCGAACTGAAAAGAGAGTCGTGGTTGGAGAGGGTTGGAGAGGGAGGAGTAGCATCCTCTAGGTTGGCTGGAGGTATCTGCGACCGTGGCGGGTTTTCTGACTTTTGGGGCTCGTCCGCGCTTTGATCAATGTCGATCGGATTGCCACTGTAGAAGTGTTCGAGATCTTCGAATTCAATCTTCTTGCCATCTTCCGCGCTCCCCTCGATCGGAACCGGTGGCTGCACACCAGCGACATCTTCTGCGTCTTCTCCACTCACATGCATGAGCTCGTCTTCAACCTCGACAACATCTGGATCCGTTTCACCGTCTGCGTCGAGTTGCGAGTCACCTGCAGATGGAAAGCGTTTGGAGGCTGGCCTTCTTGGTCCCGGAGAAGACGCTCGTCTCCGTTTTGGCGACTTGGTCGATGTCTTATTTTTCTGGCCTCTAGTTGAGGCCTTGCGTGGTCGCGAGTATCCCCATTCATTGTCGATAGTGGACTGCACCCGTCGGCGTTTTCGGCTGGTAGATACAGGTGCCGAGATGGGCGCGCTAGTTGAACTCGGGCTATCCTTGGGGGGTGGCGAGGCCGGCGTTTTCAGTGAACTCGCCTTCCTTTTCAAACCCTTTTTGCCTAGCGATAGCAGTCGATGTCAGAGACACACTGGATGACATTGTAGGGTGAGTATACCTGGTGGTCCGGAAATGAGCAACTCCTCTCCCTTCTTGAAAACGGTACCATCAGTGATGTCTCTACCACCGACGTCTACGCGTTCCCAGAAAGACTGTAAGATCTGCTCGGAACCTTGAAAGGAGTCTGCAGGTTCCCAGCTAAATTCAACAGAATTGGTTTGGGTACCAATCGATTCTGGGAAGTGACATACGTGCTTTCTTCCCAACTATACCCTTTCCACTGTGGCACGGTCCGGGGTAAGTAAGCAATGAGTTGGGTAACGATGTTGAACGAACCTTGACGTAGTATACCTGCACGGATCAATTTAGTAGATGAAGGGTTGGATGCACGTTCAGATGCGTACCCATGTAATTTTCTTGACCCTCTTGTCCTGAACGCGAGCCCTAGTGACTGACTCTGCGTCCGAGAGTGGAGTTGGTATGGTTGATGGAGGAGTGGGAAAGAAAAGACTGACCGACTTCGTATTCTTCTGGGTCGTCCATGTGAGGTAGTCAAGACCAACCGTTGCTGGCACACTTACGTGACTCAAAGAATTCCCATTTATGGCTTTACCAATACAGTACACTACAATTATCAATAATTCACAAAAATGCCTAGATAAATCCATATAGTCCCAATCTCATTCAGGATCAGATAGCCGCGAGGAAACAAGACACTGTTTGACCCAGTCAACGTCCCCAACAACGGAGCGTTCACCGACGTCGATGCTTCCTAGATGGCTTCGTTCTTTAACGACAACATAGTCAAAAGCCTGTATGTGACTAGCAGACATTTGTTTTGTATCGGCGATCGCTTCGACCTTGCTGGCACCCATGCATAGAATGATCCAGGGAACATAACGGCTGGCCTCGTCGGAAACATTCTGCAGTATCTGGCATTAAACACCGCGCTTCGAGAGAAACTACGAAGAACGTACTTTGCTCGTGCGACTTGGAGGAAGAGGGACCAACTCCGTACCAACGCACAATACCGTTTTCCCCGAAAACAGCTTCATGGGCACTTGATTGGCCATAATATCGGTAAGGTGTTCCATACAGTTTCCCCAGTCAAGATCAACTATTTGGGAAAGTCTAGCACAGAGCGAATCTGAATACCCGGCTGGGAGAAGAAACGGTTGCCAGTCCTGACATGTGTTCAATTCAACGCCGTACTCCTGAAAGACACGTATACATACCGACGATAATTCCCCTTCTTTTAATAACCAATCAAACGAGAGGCAAGGAATCCCCAGGGCGAGCGCCAGAAGAAACTTGGGCTTCTGATGCGCATCATCAGATAGAAGGAAGACACGATCCAGGTTCACATCCAGTTTCCAACAAAAGTTTTCCGGGGTGGCGACCCATCGCCTGTTGGATTGACTATGCTTGCCCTCCATGGTGAATACACTAGACCAATCTTCAATCACCAGCCCTCCACGCTGTTTGATAGCTCGCATTGCCTCCTCCTTCGTCCGAGAGGTAGTCGCATTCTTGGGGCTGATGGTGACGACGAAGCCCGTCTTGACCAGCTCTCGCCGAGTTTCGCCGGGTGTCATGCTGGCGACAGACTGCCTAGATGGTGTCGCCTCGATGAGAGGCTTTGGCTTGACCACTGTGACGATATTCTCTGCCGCGACCACGCGCTCCTTCCACTGGCTTTGTATCGTCCGATTTGCAATGCGAATATCACGGAATTGCACTTCCCTAGCCGTTACTACCTCCCCATCGTCGATATCCAATGTAAACGCGTTATGAGAATCTGCCCGACTGATATCGCGAACCACGGCCTTGGCGCTGTTCTCGATGATAATGACCCTGTCTCCAACCACGAGCTCTCGACGACGCAAATTTTTGACATCGACCTCCTCGTAGGTCCCATCATCAAACTTGATGGTATACTTGTGCTTTCCGAAGGAATAGATGACACCAGAGTAATAATGGCCGTCATGTTTCCATAGCGCGAAAACCCGCGTACCCGCCTCTGTTCCGAGTCTACGCACGGATGATACGCCAGAACGTAGCCGCCTAGCCGAGCGTGTCGCAATTGCGGGAGTCTCAGACCGCTTGTTGCGAGTGGAACCAGTAGCTTTGGACGTCCCGCGGGTTGGATTTGGATCTTCAGTGCGTCTTCTCTTCTTCCGTGACGTATCGGATTTTAGAGGTGGCGATGGCGATGGCGATGGTGATGGTGACTCAACATTACAATCATCCGCAGACGCGGACTCCTCTTCTTCTTTCACAACCCTCGGCATAGTCCTCTCATCCTCGGTGAACTGGTGGGACGAGCCATCCGAGCTCTCCGTATCGGACTGGCGGGAACGTTTATTGCCAGCGACAGGCTTGGTTGTGGGAAGACGTGTCGTGGAGGTAGGGCGGGCACGCGGTCCCGAACGAGACCCTCTTCCCTTCTTGTTGGAAAGTGGCGCCTCTGTTATAGCGGTAGGGAGTGACTTGGGGAATGTCTGACCACGTAGGTCCTGCTCTGGAAGTGAGGTCGGGACCTCTACCTCCTCCATTTTGGAAAGTTTTACTTTCGAGTTCTTCTTTGTGGATGAGGTCGAAGAGGGCTTCCGAAGCTGCTTTTCGTGAGTAGATGATGATGGCTACCGAAAATCAGTAAAGCCGAACACTGAAGGGCAGGCTCAAATACCTTTGTAGGAACAGCAGACGTTGCAGCCCTTGTCTTTCTGTCACACACAGGTTTGTTGGAAGCCACTTCAAGAGCCAAAGGGATATCGGCTTCACTCCCCTCTATTTCCAGGGAATCAGGTACAATATCTCCGGATCCATCCTGGGACATCGGACTGAGAGGAGAGAAAATCTTCTTGAGTGGGCTCCGCGTCAAAGCTTGAGGGTGGTTGCGTAACTGGGTACTGCCAGTGGATCCAGCTCGAAGGGGCTCAGAGTCGGGCACAATGTCCAACGCATCCCCAGGACCACCGTCTTCGTCTTCCTCGTCGGGCTGGTGCCTAGTCAAGCGAGGGCCAGGGATATTGACGTATAATGGTTGAGGTGGCGGGAGCACATTCGAGAAAGTCGATTTGTCGTCGTGACAAAGCTGGGTCTCTTCGATGTGAGAAGGCTGCGCCTCTGTTCTGGTGACGCGCAGATTGGGTGCCACATCTCCCGCCAAGGCTCGCATCGTAGCAATCCGATACTTGTTGTTCGGATGCACCATGGTGAACAGACTCCTGGGATTGCTGGATGAGACGGTTGCGGCAGGGATGGGGGCAGTCCACTCTGAGGGTGCAGAATCCTGTTCGCCAGGGAGTTGTGAGGTGAGGAAATCGTCTCTGGTAAGGGGATCGGCCGCGACAAGGCCATTGGCCTGCACTGGCCCAGTCTCCTGGACCAGAGCAGGTCCCGGGGTTGGATCGGGAACGTCACAAAGGCCCCGGCCGAGCATCTTGTCAAAAGATGACGAGCCACTGAACTCGAACGTCGATTGATCTTCCCGGTCACGACTATGAAGCGAAAAGTCGTCATTTTTGTATTGTGACGCAGCCGAAAATTCGCCAGAATTGCTGGGAGTAGCAGTCACGAGAACGCGGGAAGGAGATGGAAGGGCACCATTTGCCTTTCGCTCTGCATACTCGCGCACGACAGCCTCAACGCGCTCATCGTATTCACTGGCATCCGGGAGGGTCTCGCCGGGGTCTGGGGGAGAATGGAAGACCTCCTGAGTTGGCGTCTCTCCCAGATCATCGAGTGGTACTTGAAATGGCTTTGCTGATGCGACATATGCCTCTGCAGGGTCCTGCGAGACGACGCCACCGAAGGAGTCTTGGGAAGGTGAACGACGGTATTGCCTTTTCCCGATGGGCATCGAGTTTTTTGGTCGAGGGAAAGAAGTGGTGGAGGGATATAGAAAGGTTGCGGACCTTGTCCCTAGAAACTAAAAGGTAATTATCTGAAAGCAAGGATGACGGAATAAAATTAGAGTGGCTCACCAATTACCTTTCCAGCGGTCGCGGAGAGTGGAGTATCCCCATAAAGGAGGAAAGGTTCCGACCGAGACCCGTGAAGCAACACATTGTCTGGCAAGGCTGGTGGAGGTGCCGTGCCAGTGTGTTCGAGTTCTCTGTTTTCCTGGCGATCTTCCTTCTCTTCGGCTAGGTCACAACTAGCATTCTGCCATGTTGAAACGGGCAGATGGTAACGAGGTGTCACCGATCGTGCCGGGATTATTGTCGAATCCAAAGAAAAATTGTGAATTGAATTGATCCCGCCGTTTGGCGAGGCTAGATCCAGGTCGTTCTGTGGTTCCTGATTTTTTTGCTGCGCAGGCGCTAGCGCATGTTGTAAAAGTTGCGTTGCCTGCGAATTATCAAAAGGATCACTACAATTCAACATCGTTGGTTGCAAATATATTAGATTTGCGGCAACTTGGTTCAAAGGTCGAGAGGGACGCGCCTGTCCATGGTCTCTGAATCGCCGCAGCACGATGAAGTCACCGAATTGGCTCCGCTGAGTTCGCGAAATGATTCGACGCGCCGGACGCGAAGAATATCGACACTTGGGGATCGCACAAGCGAAAACCTGCAGGGTCGTCGAACCTATATACCGTGACCAATGAAACGCGTGCCTGTGTCCACTTGCACGTGTACAAAATCAATTCACGTGACCCAGACGCGCGCATAATCACGTGTCGAGTTGTTTCTTTCTCCCCATCTTGTTCGCTCAATTATCACTACCCAGTCGCTCCTTTCAATTCACGCCGAGCGCCAGAATGTCGCGCCGGTCTCTAAAGTCTACCCGAGGTTTCTCCACGCGCAAGAAACCTCTGCGGACACTCACAGAGCCTGATTATGATACAGAGAAACTTGTATCTAGCTCCATGGGACACCCGGAGAGCGTTGACGCCGATGCTTCGCGGTCACACCGTCACACACACCCCGATCTACCACTAGGATCTCAGCCAATACCCCATCATGACTATAGTGCACACGAGATCACCAACGTTCCCGCACCTATCCCAGACACCGGCCTACCGCCTCCATCAGTAGGCTCGACCACACTCATTACTTCACCACCCTCGGCTTCCCAAACCACTGATGCCTTGACACGTTCGCATGTCGCATCAAAGTCAACCTTTGTACCTTTGCCATATTTGAAGACAGACAATCTTACGGAAATCGAAGAGGAGGCGGCTCTCCCCTCCTCGGTGATACGCCCATCGTCGACCGTTCGACCCATCGCGGCCACTACGCCGGTCAGCGATTCATATCATCGTAATTCTCAGCCGAACGCTTCACGCTTGTCCACTGCGGGGATCATCGCACTTGCTGTGAGCGGTAGTCTCATATTCCTTATTGCGATCGTCCTGGCCAAAGTCGTTAAGCGGCCCCACCGGCGAAGGACACCTACACCATCTCTACCCATCCTTCACGACGGGACCTTTCCGCACGACAAACCGGAGAGTGAAGGTTCCCCGATATTTGGTGGCAAAGAGTGCTCATCCCCCACCCTCCAAGCACGCAGCGAGAAGGGAGATGCTGGACTCTGGACATGGACACAGTACAACTCTGGTATCCCCAAACCTGCGCCAACGGTGACAGTGACCCGGTCAAGTTCTCAAGGTCAACCGGTGAATGGAACTCGGACCAACCAAGAAGATGGTCTTGGTGAAGACGAAAGCGACGCGGCATGTGCCCAAGGACAGAACCGGGGTCAATACCCGTTCGCTGAATATGGATCATCGAACGCTGTCTCCAAGAGTAAGAATCCAATTGCTTTGCGGCCAGTACAGAATGCGATCACTCGCGCGGTGTCGAGGCTCTCTACGGTATCCATGTCCCTCTATCCGAACTCGCCCGGTGGATATTCACAAGTAGGGGCTGATGTTGGCCTCGCACTGGACGGCGTTACGCACGAGGGAGCACCGGGGAACGCTGTGGGAGGGAAGTACAAGGACAGGTTGATGATGTCGCGGGACAGGGCGAGTATGTTGGCGCTTGCCAGTATCCAGGACACAGCGGCGCTGAGGAGGTCGCACAGTTTTGCATATGGAGGAATGGAACCCACGTCACCACCTATCGTGTCTCCAAGCAGGGTGCAGTTGAACGGCGGGCGAGCTCGAATTAAATCGACGCATTACACGCCGGGATCATACCCTCGAGCGTCGGCGGCGGCCGCGACGAACCACGGAAAAGATGATGGGATTAATCAAGGACAAAATAAGGTTCAGCGAGTAGATTCTCGACGAGGGAGGGAATTGACATCGGCACTCGGACTAAGCTCGCTGGTCCCACCATCTCCACAGCCTACATTGTACCCTGACGACTCGATGAGTGTGATCGGAGAAGCGAAAAAGATAGCAGTCGCAGGACGGAGTCAAAAAAAGCCAGTGCCGAAGACGAGCTGTGATAGCCCGACGACGGATACAGCGGCGTCGCTGGGGAGCTTGATGATGGTGGATTTTGCGGGATCGAAATCGACGGCGTCATTGGTGAACGTACGAGCGTGCGAGGTCGGACGGACGGAGGAGGGAGGAAGCCATAAAAAGATGGTGGAGGATAAACCACCGCGAGTGCCATCGCCACCACCGATACCGTCGTTGGCACAGATGGCGCTACAGCATGGGGACCCTGATGGATATGGGGAATATCACAGCCCGACGTACAGTATCTATGGGCTGTACGATGGAGACCGGAAGAGCCGGGGATATTGATTGTAGTCAAAGTTTTGTTGATTTGTATATATTGGTATCTACAAGTCTTGGCTGACTGCGGAGATAAATAAAATTGGACACGCTGCGGATTCTGCATATACCCCTCTGAATTTCTTGCTTATACCCCATGGCTCAACTCCCCAAGGTCTCTGACTCTCAGCTCGAGTTCGAGGAGCTCGGCGTCACCCAGGATGCAGCACCTCCACTTCCCTCTCTCTGCGGCGTTCCCTTGAAATACATATCGTATGAAGTTCTCGCCATCTCCTCCTCGTATCTCTAACACTTTTCTTTATCCAGTCTCGTCACCCTCGCCGTACAAAACTCCCTCTTAACGATCATAATGCACTATTCTCGCGTCCATATCCCTCCTTCCCAGTCCTATTCTGCCCCAGCAGCCGTCCTTCTCAACGAACTCTTAAAAGGCGCCATATCCCTCGCAATCGCCTTCATTCAGATAGACCCCTATACTTCCGACACACCCCAGCTCGGTCCCACCACAGGTCGCTTCTGGACTCCCTCCAAAATATGGCTCCGCATCCGTAGGTTGGGCAGGGAGGTTTTCAGCCCCGACTGCTGGAAACTGTCCATACCTGCCATACTCTATGGTCTGTACACATCACCTGTTCTCACCCCCTCACGTTCTCATTTTCGACTCAAGTCATCCAGAACAACCTCCAGTACGTCGCCGCTACGAACTTGGAAGCTGCCACGTTCCAAGTCAGCTACCAAATGAAGATTCTCACGACAGCCGCCTTCTCTGTCCTCCTCCTTCGGAAACAGCTGAGCGCCAGTCAATGGGTAGCCCTATTCTTCCTCGCTATCGGTGTAGGCATCGTGCAGATTCAGACTGGAGCGGGCGTTCCGGCCAAGACTGCCTCTCTACTGTTCCAGGGCGCCTCGATGAACGCCCTCAAGGGCTTTCTCGCAGTCGTCGCAGCCTGCTTTACGTCAGGCCTTGCAGGTGTCTATTTTGAAATGGTGCTGAAGAACTCCCAGTCAGACCTCTGGATTCGCAACGTTCAGCTCTCTGCCTTCTCGCTACTTCCTGCCCTCGTACCTATCCTTATCACAGAACAGTCGCAATCAGGCATGATCCAATCGCTCTTCCAGAACTTTGGTGCCTGGGCCTGGGCCACAGTCGGGATACAGGTGTTTGGCGGCCTGGTGACGGCAATGGTTATCAAGTACTCTGACAACATCCTCAAAGGCTTCGCAACCAGTCTCAGCATCGTGATATCGTTCCTGGCGTCGGTGGCTCTCTTCGACTTCCAAATCACGTTCACGTTCATTCTTGGATCTGTCGTCGTCCTCATTGCCACTTGGTTGTATAACCAGCCCTCCCGCCCAACGCCATCTCGACTGGGTTATTCCATCGTAAAAACATGACGTCTCTCGGTCAGTTTTACGATCTGGGTGCAGCTGAAGTCGAGGGGGACTCCTCTGCATGGCGTTCTAGAGGATCTGAACGCTTACTACGACATACCTGTACTTGGCTGGGACCCTCTTAGATTTGGACTAAATCACTACTAGGACTTGGAGTCTTCGCTATTTTCAGAGGAGCTTTCGTATATTTTATAGGACATCCTCGCACTCCCTGCCCCTCTTCCTTGAGCTGCCTTGGATAGCAGCCTTTGCCCTAGTCAGCTACCATATAATGATGTCATGTATACACTACGATATTCCACACCTTCACCGCGCGATGGGTTTTTCGTCCGTAATCGAGAATCCATTGAGACCGACAGCAAAGAACATACAGCACTAATAAATAGCGACAACTACAAAAGAGCGGATATATACAAGACTCGAACGTGTGATTTCCGGGGGGTGATAACTCTAGTTACGCGATTCGAGTCCACGTTTGATAGCTGGAAAGATCCGTCAATCAAAGGAGGCCCGGGAGAGGAAAGGACAGGCACGTACCATCACAGGTATCCTTGGCGTCCCCGAACAGCATCTTCGTGTTCGCCATGTAGAACATGGGGTTTGGAACGTCAGCTGGGACATGACAATCCAATCAGTGTCCGTACACAGCGATGCAACAAAGACATACCGTAGCCACTGGACATGCCTCTCTTCATCACGATAACTTGCTTGCTCTTCCACGCGTGAAGGACAGGCATGCCTGCTATCGGTGAACCGGGCTCCAGTGAAATGGGGTTCACGGTATCATTTGCCCCAATAACGAGCGTCAGATCCGTATCGGAGAAGTCATCGTTGATTTCGTCCATCTCCAATACGACTAAAGAAGAACATTTCGCATCGACACCTCAACTTCGCCGTGGTAAGGACACAACTTACTGTCGTATGGAACAGATGCCTCGGCCAAGAGCACATTGCATTGTCCAGGCATA
>JBBPMD010000763.1:0-14259 GCA_038090095.1 Zangia roseola | reverse complement strand
GTATTACGTTCGGAGAAGCGATGCTACGCCGGCGACTTCAAACGAAGAGCGACATAGTAGTTAGACTCGTGACCAGCCGTCTACGACGACGGCTTGCGCTTGCCTCTTTTAGACGGCTGGTCACGAGTCTACATAGTAGTACCCTCCAGCTTCAAGTTCCGGGACGAGGTTCCATACTGCGAGATCGTGATATCCTTAGCTGTTCTGCCATTGTCACACCCACTTATCACCACGAAATCTTCCAGTTTTATCTAACCTATCCTACCCTGTGCACATGCCAGCGTGAAAAGAATAAATGTCGAAGTGACGGTAGCCATTAGGTATGGTATAAGTCAGTGAAACGAAGCACGAGGTGGACTTGTAGCGAGTGACGCTGCTGATCTGAAGGAAAATAGGATTACATGGATTCGCCACAGGCAATCAAGATAATAACAAAGAGTACAAGATTCAACGTTTCAGCTTCAAAGACTAATATATATATGTACGGACCCCTCGACGCTCTTAATTCCCCGGCCCACTCTGTTCCAACGCCGCCTCCACGATGGCCAGTGGATCGTCGCGCTGCATGTCATGAGATGAACCCCATACCGTCTTCGTAGTCACATTCGGGTACGGCTTCAGTTGCTCCTCCGTCACGCATGCACCAGCCCCGGGGTCTGCAGCAAGGACAGTTAATTTGACATTGTCCGGGGTCGCCAACAACAAGTGCGAGAATGACCAAGGCCGGTTTTTCTAATCGAACCCAGTGAGCACTATGGACATATTTCGAGCAAGGATGAGAAGACCTACGTCCATGATAGTTGCCACAGCGGTGGCATCGCACAAGTGCTCGTTCGCCGATCTAATAACCGTCTCCTTATATGCCCAAGAGGGGTTGTCTCGTTGATGCTCTGCAGCTGACTTCGGCTTCTTGAGAGCACCTGTAAATTCCTTGGTTGCGAAGGCATGAAATTCGGGAGTCACATCAAGAGGTGGATCCACAAGGACGACGTGGACTGGCCGCGTGGACTTGAGATAGGGTAACAGAGCAGCGACGACGACACCCCCGAGGGAATGTCCGACAACGATATCATATGGGTGATCGCCTCCTTCAAGAGCAGGCGTGAAGAAAGGCCGAAGCCCGTCTGCCAATGAGGCAATGGTATAATCTGATCCCCGTTTCGCGTGTCCATGCCCGAGCAAATCGGGTGCAGTCACGAACCAGCCTGTCTCGGTCTGCAATGAGTAGCGCGCAGAATGAGTTTGAAGTGTGACTTGCCTCGAGATGCAAACTCAGACGCAACATCATACCACGCTGTAGATGAACTCATGATACCGTGGGTCAGGAAGACACGTTTGGTGGCATTTGGGTTGCCCCAGGTTGAAGCAAACAGCGTATTCATGAGTGGTGATCTCTGAAGGTGACCGGTTCTAGGCTGGCGTTGACAGCTCGATCGAGCACTTTATAACGCATCCGAAGGGCGCTTCGGTTCACAGCTACTAGGCTATGTCATGGTGGCCCATCACTGCGATACATAAAAGCATTCGGGGTTGGAATTATTTGACCCGTTTCGTAACTTCCGGTGCCGGAGGGCCCTGCGGAGCATACTAGATTGGTGAATGGGTGAGCGGGTAACTACCTTCTAGTACGGCATTATCGCACGCAAAATGAGGTGCAACGTGCCTGGAGAGCATAGCCAACCCGGAGGCCTCGGGGGATCGAGGGTTGCAAATAATTCCTGGGTCCGAACCGAGACATAAGTATGCAGAATTTGCCGCGAGAGGTCACATGGACTTTCAAAGTAAGTTAGTATTGTACAACTTGAACACTTGACGCTCTTCTCAGCCAAGAATACTCATACAATTACTTGACCGTCCCAATCTATCTTAATTCCGCAGCTCGCTCCGTTCCAAAGCGGCATCTACAATGACTTGTGGGAAGTCGTGCTGAATATTATGACCCGCACCCCAAACTATCTTTGTAGTCACATGTGGATACGGTTTCAGCTGTTCCTCCGTCACGCATCGACCGGGTTTAGTCGGGTCTGCAGCAAGTACGGTCACCTTGACGTTGTCGGGGACGGTCGACAACAGACGCGAAAAAGACCAAGGTTGGTTTTGCTAGGAAAGTCTCGTAAACACTGGCACGAACTATTAGCAACGGTAAGAGACTTACGTCCATGATAGCTTCCACACCGGTGATATCACACAAGCGCACATGCGCCGACTTGAAGACGACATCCTCCTTTGAGAAGGAGGGGTCTGCTTGCAGATACTCTTCGGGAGACTTTGGATTCTCGAGATCCTTTATAAACTCCTTCTTGGAGAGGGCATGGAAGTTGGCGGGCACTTCGAGGGGTGGATCAACGAGGACGACGTGGACTGGCCGCGTGGACTTGAGATAGGGTAACAGAGCAGCGACAACAACACCTCCGAGGGAATGTCCAATAACGATATCATATGGGTGATCGCCTCCTTGAGCAGGCGTGAAGTAAGGCCTAAGCTCATTTGCCAATGCGGCAACAGTATAATCGGATCCCCGCCTCGCTTGCCCGTGCCCGAGTAGATCAGGTGCGGTCGCGAACCAGCCTGTGATGGTTTGATTTGAGTAGCGCTCAGGATATGGCTGAGCGGGGCTTGCCTCGAGATGCAAACTCGCGTGCGACATAACGCATGTTTACAGATGAGCTTATCAGGCCATGGACCAGGAAGACGCGGTTGGTTGCATTCGGGTTGCCCCAGGTTGAAGCGAACAACGTTGCCATGATGGATCTGTGAAGGGGAACGGTTCTAACAAGGTTCTAAGTTAGAATTCTGGCCTTGCGGTGCTTACTTAAAGCGGCATTGTCTCATACCCTACTCTAATTAGTATCTAAGTACATAGTCGGCCTTCAAACGCTCATGTGCATGTCAGTGACCATGTGATCATTAGCTAGTTCAGCCTCCATCTGGAGGCGTACAATCCAAATTTCAATCAATGAGATCAATCATCGGATCATGACTCATGTTCGTATCAGGCCGACTTCATTTATTTCACTAAATCTGTGCGAAGTCCAGTGACGGGGCGGGCGCCGTGGAAACTTTTTTTTATAGCAAACCACTCTAAAGTCCCCGGCTGCTCCTTATATCCATAGAACAGAGAAGCCACAGAAGCCCACAGGAGTGATTTGCTGATCCGGGCCGAAAGAGTGGTGTGTGCAAGTGAAAGAACTCATGCCAGAGTCATCGTAGCACTAAACCATTTCGGCTGGGTTCGCCTCACCAACGGGAATCAAACTCATATGCTCGATGTGCATCAAATTTTGATAGCAAACTTTAAGCTGTTTGAGCTCACATGGTATATCTGTTATCATCATCGCGACAACAGCGGATGAGTACCATCCCAAACTAGTGCTCACGGTACATTGTTGGATTCCAGTTCATATAGACTGCGGCGGCTCCCACGGATTGCCTCTTTTGGACGGCTGGCCACCAGTCTAGTTCATGTATCCCATAGCTTGATGGGCTCCAGAACCACCACCGGACCCGTGGGCAGCGAACCCTTCACCTGCGGGGATTATCAAACTAGTAGTCAGCATAGCTTCCGTAACCATATTGTTCGTCGCCACGCGCTCTGCTTCGGCCTGAATGGTGTAGACCTCAATCGAGGCAGCATTCGTAAATCTGTAGAATTCTTCAGGCTGGGACGAGGCCAATCGAGTACGCCCGCGGTCGGGATGCTTAGTGTGTCTGACCAACACCAAGCTGAACAACGATCGAGCGATCGAATTTCAGACGGAAGTTGGGACCGTCTGCGAACACCGTGGTCAATTACCAATCAAGAGATACGGACGGTACAGCCCGAAAATACCCACCCCATCCAGAGTGTCGAGTGCATCATTGTTAATCTTGCGAATCGCATGGATGGACGAGAAAATGAACCCAAGACCAGCGATGCTGCAAGCTGCGAATGGGAAAGCGTGGTCAGGTGAATGGGACGGAGAGAACAGGAACTTGCCTATTACATATCGCAATCAGATCCCCACGCACACACTGGAAGAAGATCAGAGCGACTGGCACCCCGGGGTGAAGCATCGTAACTATCTCGCAAAAGAGGCATTTCCCTCGTCAGTGCGCTGGTTAAAGTTGTGAAAATAGCTGCAGACAGAGCACCCGCGACGATCTGAACTTTCAGAGCCTTTTCCATTGGGACAGACAAAGGTAATGGCTCTGAGGCAGGTAGAAGGAGAATAAGGTTGAAGGTTCGAAATATAAGTATAGGGACGGTCAGATTTTTGAGACACTGAAGAGTCTAGTGTGCTCAACAAGGAATGGAATATTTCCCACGCACTCGCTGAAAACATAGTTACATACATTGTACTGGCGACAGTCTGCATCGCACTGTAAGTTTGCAGTCTTTGACATGATGTTATCGATATCAAAGCTTCCGATCGCAAGTCTCTATTTATAAGGCTCGAATCAGCAGTTGTGTGGTCGAATTGACGTCGAATGTGCGCCCACGGACCCACCATCAGGTTGATGCGGCAAGGCGCTTCGCTAGTACGGTTTTTCTTTTTCGTATTTACAACTCACGAGATCTTATCATCCGTTCAGCCGGCGACGCAACCCATACCGCTCTCGATTCGTGCATGTCATGCGGGTCGTAGTCGATACTACTGGATGCGATGCACTCGGACTGATCTGTCACCGCGCTGGCGTCATTTCATAACAGACTCGGACAAGCATGGGACGGACGGCCGGATGCATCGGGAAATCTTGAGGGAGACACTGAGTCCATCCTTTACTCGTTTCCCATTTCCAGCAGCTAAAGTGCTTCAAGATAGATCAGGCGGTCAGTTCCGTCACAGGAGGTAGGCGGAGAATGAGATCCACGCGTAATCAAGAGCGTCACGTCGCGATACAATGGCGTGTTTGGGCAATCGGCGAAGGATGTTCTTCCTCAATCTCTGCGCAAGTAGTGATTATCAGGACTCCACTGGCAGGTATGGTTGGCTGTTTCTGCTACGCTGAGGATAATTGCTTACTCTAGTGTACCCATCCCCAGTGTACCCGAAACCTACAGTGAATAACATGCACTCATCCAGCGCCATGTACCTCGTTATGTTAGCCCGCAACAACTATATCCCACAACATGCTTTATTGAATCACATCCATTCGACGTGCCATGAGAATGTTTCAACCTCTGATGCAAATTGTTCGGATCGATTGCTTACTAGTTGCTATTTCGGATGTGGGCGCATTTCAAGAAAAAAATGAAGGTTGGTATGTTTCTGATTATCATTGCAGGGGTGGTTGACACGTTGAATTCACCGCTGGGTGTATGCGGGCGTCTGCATTCTACATGTTGGCAAACCGGCTGATCGCAACCACGAGGCGGTTGGTTGGCTGCAGTTTTCCTCACCGCACAACTGCTGAGGCGGTGTAGTGGAACACATGTATACTTACCCTCTTGCCTCGCTGTACACAGCACCCTAACTTTCCCTCATACCATGACAACCTCGAAGGCGAATCCTGTTGTAGTCGATATGGCCACAGAAGGTGCGTGAGTCTCAGCCTTGACGGGAAGACGGTTGGAATAATGTGCCTGCCAGTTGATCAGTTGCATTCACGGACAAAGTCCCTTGCCGACCAGTTTGGACGAGGAGGGGGAAGTGATTGCATCGAGGGGGTGACTGACCTTGCTTGTCGAGCTCTGGAACTGTGCTCATCGGGACACTCCAAGCGGTCTGTGCCGTTGACAAAGCTTTCAATTCATCTGGACACTCGGTGCAGCCAGCTTGGGGGGATCGAGAATATCAATGAGGCGATCGCCCTCGACCGCGAAGCACTTCTCCTCGGCCTCTATATCTTCACTCGCCACAAGCGTCTCGGCGCACTTGATGACCTTGATGGGGCCATCATGTTCGGCCATGATGTGCTTCTCCCACCGGGGCATCTGGACCGATCATCTTCCTTGGACAACCTCGGGGTTTGTTTCTCCACTCGCTACGACCGTCTCGGCGCACTTGATGACCTCGATGAGGCCGTCATGCTCGACCGTGACATGTTCCCCCTTCGCCCACCGGGGCACCCGGACCAATCATCTTCCTTAAACAACCTCGGCCTTTATCTCTTCGCTCGCTACAACCGTCTTGGTGCACTTGGTGACCTCGATGAGGCCATCATGCTCAGCTGCAGCGCACTCAGTTTCAGTCCGCCAGGTCTTCTTTTTGACCCCATTTATTGTACTCTCGAATGAGCTATTCAGCTTCTATATCCGGCTGGCAGACGTGCAACAAACCACATCACCGACGATATGTCTGCCGTAATTCCGGCTGCCGAGGATTTTCAACACCCCTCGACACCGCTCGTATATCAAACAGGTCTCATTCACCACCTCGCCACTCTTCCATCCTCTCCACAACACCTGGCGAACTTGAAGACCCTCTTATTGTCGCTTGCCGTGGATGCCTTTTCTTCTGGGATTCGTCACTACGCCCCCACCCATTCGATTGAGCGGTCACGGTGTCTTTTGGAGTCAGCTCGCTTGCATTCATTCCTCACTCGACAACGTCCTTGCTTCCGGACGAACATGACAGACAAGTTCACACGGTTGACATCGCGCACCCGCGGTGACATAAACTCGCCCAGTGCAGTGCAGCTCCAATGTCAAGCTGCAGCGCGTCATCACCGAGATCCGTCAATTGCCCCATCTCTCCCGTTTCTTTCTCCCACCTGTCTTCTCGGACCTCCAGCAGGCAGCTAGTAGTGGTCCCATCATAATTGTCAATGCGAGCAAGTATTCTCACCATGCTAGTGGGCTGAGATCCTGTTCACGTTCCTTTTCCCGCGATTACAAAACAGGATGTCGACAGAACGCTCTGGACATTGACTCTGCGCGCAAAGTCGATGAACACATTGAAAGATATCGGGGGCTTGCCACGGGATCTGTGAGATAAGGTGGTCTCCCCTATCGTTGACGTACTTCGTACCCTCCACCCATCCCAGTATACTCCCACTCTCACTGCCCTCATCCGTGCATGGCGACGTGCTCATTCGAGTCCCGGGACGCAAAGCAAGTGTTACCACCTCATACCAAGATTCCCTTCCCCTTTGCCTGTTGTACAACACCGCCCCATGAATCGTGATGTGCAGCGTAAATACAATGTATCCCCTGCCACTCCGTTCATTCGTGCCTAACGGGATGTCATCTCGAAGACTCCGAGACCGAGGAAATACTTCGTCGCCATCGGGCAAGCGGCAAACTCAAGTCGGTCACCAGCGAGTTGGCTGACATTGGTCGGCTCGTCAACGGGCTCCCAACCTTCATGCGTACTGATATCGAAGGTCCGAAATCGTTGCATCCCGCGAAAAACACAATCATTTGACTCTGTTCGCTCTCCATGACGGTCGGTTCACCTGGCATCAGACATATCATCCAATGCGAGCTCAAGAACCTCGAGTTGCCTACTTTTCTGCGTGTCATACTACCAGGGACGAAGAGAGTCCCAACGAGCTCATTCATCTAGGGCAGCTGCAATGCGAATTTTAGGGTTCCGGTGTGGACGGTGGACAATGCCCATACGATCACGATCACGAAAACGTTCGACAAATATCTGATTGGGGATTCAGGGCATCTCGATTATAATCGGGGCGCTCGCGCTCCATCAGGAGTTGAATGGTACAGTACCTGATGATCAGCGGGTTCTCTACGTACACATATGTACCTAATTAATCTATTCCTTGTTCTTTCCCTTCCCTTTCGCTTGTAGACTTTAGTGTTAACCTTTCGAGTTCTTCCACGACTCTCGATTTACATACTAAGATCTTCCACTGGCTGCGGGCAGTAGTAGCATGTACTTTGTATGACTACTAACGTGAGAAATACCCAGTGGTTGTACAAATACCTGCGGGTCATATTGTAAGTTGATGTTGTTTACCTTGGATTTTGGATGCGATGATATCAGGAGGACTAAGGCTGATCGGACGCCTTCGTTTTTCCGATCGCTTCGTTCCCACGGATTTGTCGGAGACACCGCGCCAAGTGACATTGTATTGCAGTCATGACTATCCGACCAAAGGATGCGGACCGTGAAGAAAACGGAAGATATCCATCACCCTGCAGGTATATCTACAGAGTAACTTGACTTGAGGAGATGCGCTCACTTTTTTGCCAGCAATCGAGTCCTGAGCATACAATCACATGTTGCCTTTGGATATGCAGGTGGAAAGGCAGCAGTTTTTCCCCTCCAATGCATGGGTTATGACGTTGATGTAAGCGCTCAGTGTGTGCTTAGTGCCTTTCTGTGTGCTATAATGCCCTGATATCTCGCGTCGCAGTTCGTGAATACAGTCAACTTTTCCAACCATACTGGTGAGGACAAAGTAGGCGCAGGGGTATAGATCTGACCTCTTTGACAGGCTATGGCCACTTCGGAGGAACTAAGACGAGCGCCGAGGAGCTCACTCGTATACTTGATTCCATGCAACAATCCGGCGTACTTGTACCCGATCGGCTCCTCACGGGATACATTCCCAATGCAGAGTCACTAGGTATAGTTCATGAACTGGTCAGGAAGTTGAGAAGTTCCGACCCAAACCTCATTTATCTCCTGGATCGTGAGCACGCTTCGTCTACTAATAGTCGTTTCGTGTTCGAACAAGCCTCGATCTCCAGCCGTGCTCGGTGATTCTGGTAGACTTTACGTTTCGGAAACCTGCATATCAGCATACCGTCAAATGCTCCCACTGGCCACCATCATCACCCCGAACTGGTTTGAGGCCGAGTATGTCCCGTATTCATGTTTATCAATTCCACCGAGATGACTGATTGCGGACAACCCGTCAGAGTGCTGGCTGAGGTGTCCCTCACCAATCTTACTTCTTTGCGTGTTGCTTTACGAAGATTGCACAGTTTATACCACGTCCCCCATGTAGCCATTTCTTCCATCCCACTGTCCAAGATTTCAGCTGCACTCCCGTCATACCTCCTCCCTCCCAAACAACCAAACGGGTCCATGCATGGCGATGATGAGGGATCCTACCTCATCTGCATAGCTTCTTCTGTCAACGACGAAGACGATCTGGAGAAAGGGACATTATCTTCCGTGTACGCGGGTTGCGTCGAACTTCTACCAGGTTACTTCTCTGGCGTCGGGGATCTCTTTTCAGCTCTTCTTCTGGGACACTTCCATACCCCTGAAAAGAACTCAAGCCAACCCTCTTCGACCGTTTCGAAATCACTGCCGCCACTTGCCCATGCCACATCGCACGCGCTTTCGAGAACACACGCCATTCTTACACTCACGCACGAGACTGCGTCCACGCTATCTCTCCCCTCTACGGATGACGAGCTGGACGCTCGCGAACCTGAGCGACAAAATAAGAGAATGAAAGGCAGAGAGCTGAGAATTATCCAGGGCCAAGATATCTTTCGTCGCAAGGAATGGGATGGAGTCGCAAAGATGTCGGTCTGGGAGGGATTCTGGGATGATTTGGAATGAATCTACATTACTATCTAGATCTTTAGAACGTGAACAAGGAACGAGTCGTGGTATCACTGTGGAAAGTCTGACCTGGTGCCTGGTGCCCCGCGATCACGAGTGGAATGAACGTTGGTAGGATTACATAATCCAATATCCCAGGCCGAGATAGCCCGAACAGGTCTGAGACGAGCCAGTGAGGAGGCCATCTTAGACTGTCTCGTATATTCGAGGCATACTTCACCATTCACCTCCTCATCTCCGCTTCATTCTCATTCACGACGCGTCACGAATAATAGGCAGTGTACACTGCATCCTCGAGTTATTCGTGCTGTACCGGTGCAATGGCACAACCGGTATTTGATGGCCATCCACTTGAGGAGTATCTACAAGGCAAGCTCTCGTGTATTATCTCCTTTTTGCCTCTTACACGCCCATTCCATGCTGCAGACTCCGGCGAAGCCACTGAGCTCATGCCCGGAGGTTTAGCTGAACTTTTACTCCAACCCTGCGCAACGGTCCATCCGTCGCTCTTCAAACACGCCGAGAGAATGGAGAAACTATGTTTTCTTATTTTTGGCGCGCTTGAGGTGAGCACTCGCGTGTGTATCCATGGCAGCACCGTGCACTCAGCAGCGTGTATATATTCTCATGCTCTTGCCGCCCTTTGGCTTCCTCTGTTCCTACAATGTAAATGCAGTCCCTCAGCTCGCTATTCGCCACAGACAGGACGTCCCTACGTGCCAAAGCGTTCGCGGAACGGTTCAAGTATGGCGTTATCTCTTCCTCCTTACTCTCCTCCGCATTCCCCGCCACACCCATGACTGAATCGCACAAACGGGGCTTGTCCCCACAATTACCCGGAAAACTTTCGTCCAATCATAGCAGAACCACAAGCGCCGCGGAAAGCACCATGACCGACAGTCTCTCGCTTTCCATGCCTCCTGGATCTGAAACACCCATATGGCCGCTGACGCTGACGTTCACAATTGCTGTTGCTGCTTTGAGTGCCCGATTTTATTTTTTCGCTTTTCTGTTGCTTGCCGCTACCCTGTACTATATATATATCCACAGACGGGACATACACTCAAAACCCGATGTCATGACACCTGTACGCCATCCTTTTCTTTATGTTGCATCCCGACCGCTAACGTAACGACGATGTTTCAAGTCTTTACTTGCCTTGCAACATTTAATCTCTGCTGGCCAACTTTGGGACTCTGCGATTAACGATACCTTTACAATATTGGAGAATGAAGAGCAAAGGTAGAGTGCAATTTGGTTTTCATCTCCTGCGCCTCATCTATCAATTTTGTGCAGTATGTTTTACGGTCCTAAATCTCCGTCAACACCATCCCCCTCTCTTCAGCTCGCCCTGTCTACATCCCTTTTAACAACCCAAACACAATGCGATAATGTCCGTCAGCTTCTCGCCGCCATCACGTCTCCCACCGAACTATCACAACTTGCCGAGATGTACGCACCACCATCGCCTATAAAATCGGCGTTTCCTCGTAGCAGTGATTCCCATCGACCACTCTCCCACCCAGGCTCGCCTCCACGCGCGTCTCCTCTTGGCGATCGCACGAGGAAGCGGTCGACGTGGAACGGATCCTATGCGTCACTTGCCCTCGCGGGGACCCCACCCACATACCAGCTTGCGGAGCGCAGGAAGAGACGAAGATCCGATCTGAGTACCTTGCTAGGGACCACCTCACCTTCTCCAGCCCGAACTCGATCACGTAACGCGTTGTCGACGCCACCGCAGCTCCTCGCAGACGTGTCGGAGGAAGAAGGGATGGTGACAGCGGAGTCGTCCGTGGCGGAGGAGGAAGAAGATCATTCGTTTGGTGCAGCCGCGTTGAACCTCTACCGAAAACGTGTTGGTGGAGGTCTACGGGCGCTCGAACTCTCGCAGCGCACTCCCCTTCAGTCGCTTACACGCGGTAGCTCGACAAAACGCCGGACCACGATGTCGCCAGGGTCCAAGTATACCAGCATGCACACCACGCGCCATCCGTTTTCGCTCTCATCATTGCGCCAGTCGCTCCAGAACGCCTTGGCATCCAAGCGATTCGCATGTTCACATTTATTAGCATTACGTTTCGAGGACGATGAGGACGAGGTGTATTGGGAGGATGTCCGCGCCGTGATGAGTTTATTGACGTCGACGCTCATCGACGCGTCGTCACGACTATCCGAGACGCTGGACGACGTCGAGGAGCACCGTTATAAGGTGGACGACATGGCCAGCGAGAGCGAATCCGGCTTAGATACGCCCAGTTCACTCGCCTCGCCGCCACCTACACGAACACATCTCCCCCTCTCCTGCGCGATCGAGCAGATTGTCTCATTCGCACCGACGCCGTCCCACCTCGCACGGTTCGCCACACACGTCGGCGCCATCTCATCCGCCCTTGACGACGCGCGGGAACAGCTGGAACAATGCATCGTGTCGCTCAAAGAAGATCGCACGATGCATTCGCCAGGCCATTCTTCCCATCCATCGACGTCGTCCTCTGGTGATGTCCTTCCCGCCGGCACCGGCTCGTACGCGTTTAGCGAGCCCTCAGAACACCCCGCAATACAAGCGTACGAGCGACTTCGCCGGGAGCTCGGCCTGGCGCTGCGTGAATGCGAACGCGGGCGCGAACGACTGGTGTGTATCGTCGCACCACCAACGCCCTCGACGGACGACGACGAGCCCCCGCCGGTCCGAGTTGGTGATCCGGGGGACAGTCAGGGGTTGACAGGCGCGTCGGGTCATGTCACGAACGAGGCACTGCTTCCGCCATCAAGCGACGTCGGCATCGTCGAGGACGCGCATGTCGAAACGGTTGAGGACGTTTCGGCACACTTTGACCCCTCGGCAGACCTCCCCTCACCGGGGATCGAACAGGTTTTTGAAGCCGAGTCGACCGTCAGCGCGTTCACGCGCGAGCGGAGCAAGCTTTCCCGGGAAGAACGGATTCGACAAGCAAAGGCAACACGGGCGTCGCCGCCGTCGCCGCCGCGGGAGGTATGGGGACCGAGTGGGGACGTTGTGCAGGAGCTCAAAGATGTGATTTGGAAAGTGGGGGAGAGACGGCGGAAGTGGACAGAGGTGGCGATCAAGACGGCCACCGTGGACACCGTTGTATCCGTCTCGCGCACCATCGACGCTGATGCGGACGTGCCGACGCCCTCTGTGTCGTGATCCGGTTGAGTGTATGTTCGTTGTTTATTCTGCTCTTTCGTTTTTCTTTTCGCTTCACATCTGGTGATTTCACGAGTACGTACATGACTAACTTATCCTCGCCTTTTATTACCTTGTTCGTTTTCTCACCTTTTTCTGTGGCATGCTCTTCCCAAAATGTCGATGTCAGACAATCCAACAGCCAACTTTAAATGCACAGCTTCGAGCGGGTCAAGGAGGGGAATCATGGTAATTGAAGACAACAAAAAGATGATGAGTAGGATTCCGAACAAGTACATCTCTCCTCTCCCGCTTATTTCATACGAGATCATCCGGATTAAACCACTCGCGGAAATCTTGCTCAAAGTTGATTCCTGTACCCTCATTTCTGAATAGCGCCTGAGTGTCGAAATCGTCTAGCGTGCTGGCCGCAGATTGCATAAACGCGGTCGTGAAAGAGTTGCTTCCTCTCAGGTTTGCGCTTCGTTGCGGACCGCCTGGAGCAGGCTTCCTGCCTAGGTTTGCGCCTCGCTGCCGAGCGAAGTTGACCATACGGCTCTAAAACTGACGTCAACGGGCCGAAAATATGACTACAATATGAAATGACCTTGTCTTCAACCGTGAGCGACTGCAAGTCCTTATCGTGGAGTCCGAGCTCCTGTCTGACGCTATTGAGAGTGATGGTTGGGAGACGACTGAGCTCGGCGTTGAGGTTGGATTCGTGAGGGTTGGGAATCTGGTCGAGGTAGTTGGCAGGGAGTGACGTTGACATGTAGAGATCATCCGGATTAAACCACTCTCGGAAATCTTGCTCAAAGTTGATGTCTGTATGCGTACTGGCAGGCATGACATCCTCGGGTCTGAACAGCGCCAGCGTGTCGATGCCGTTCGGTGGACGGGCCACAGACCGCACCGATCGCGATGCGGTCGTGAAAAAGGTGGGAAGCACGTTGGGGGACGGTTGCGCTGCGGACGTGACAGACGCCGTCGTGTTATCGCTGGGAGGGATCGTCTCCGTCGATGTATTCTGTGCACGTTGTGGTACTGGAGCAGGGTTAACGAGCGGAACGTACAGAGGGTAGGTGGGAACCGCACCAGCGTCTTCCGGACGCACTCTCGTGAGGCCGTGAATGCGTTGGAGTTTCTAGACAGCGTCGTTATTGATCTAAAGGGAGAACGGGGTTGACTGGAACGAACCTCGACTAGGCTAGATGCTCGGGAATCACTTGGAGAACTCATTCGTGGTGGTTGGATGGATAGATGAGCGCCGTATGTGGGCTTAGGGGACAATCTGTGGCTGTGAAGTTAGCATATGCTGTGGGTCAATCTTGTTTGCGCCTCTTCAGTTGACAAAGTCGCATTTGGGCCTCAAAAAACTTGAGCAGGACGAGGGAAAAAAAAAGATTATGGTATTTTAGTCGTACATGCGGATAGATGGGACAACAAAAACAGGCATCAAAAATGAGAAACGCGCAGGGGAGCAACACAAGACAAGAGACAAAGCAGACAAGTAAAGAGATTAGGCTATCTAGTAGTGGAACGCTAAAAGAATGGTCGCCAATAGTTGCCAAAAGCATCATTGACTCACTGCCAGCGATGCAAGACAGCTTTTGTTGACTATAAATAGGGTAAGAAAGAAAGAGC
>JBBPMD010000762.1:0-14279 GCA_038090095.1 Zangia roseola | reverse complement strand
CACCCCAAAGAGAATTTTTTGATGTGATTCAATACAATACCCTGATCTTACGGTCGCCATCAAAGTTCACAACTGCCAGGGTGGAGCGGAAGTAACTAGTATCGACGCTGTGGCCAACCAAATCCGCGGACTCCCAATTGCTGCCCGCCCCCTCTTACGATTCTGCTGGCGACATTCTCCGTCCGCTCACAACCGCCACTGGAGAACAGTGCCAGGTTCAAAAGGACATCGCGATGCCATTTCGGTGGTATTATCCACGTGGCGCAATTCTATGACTTCGATTCTCTATCGGATGCTAACCTAAATATCAAACCCTACCGTATCCTCCACCCTCTAAGAAAGCCTTTAAATGGCTGACAGTGGTGTCTAGCCCGCTCAGCCACTTGGCTAGCTCAATACAAAACTTGTCCTTGTCCCCTCCTTGCGAGATACGAGCGATAAAGTTGCTGCGATAAGGAACCGCCCTGACGGCAACCTGAATAAGTAACCAGTAAGCGCATCCGACCTGGGCGCCTCGATAGCGGGGCAGAATAGCGAGAGTTGACGTACGATTGCCAACGAGCGTACGATAAACGTGTGGTGATGTTTGAGCACCTCATCGTACGAGCGCTTGAAGCACACATGCAGTTCCACCGAAGGATCATTTTGCATGTGCTGCAGCGCCTTGCACAGAAACATGAGACCACTGAAATGAGTTTCAATTTATCATTCGAGGGTCGTATTCCAGATTGGTTAGTTATGTGTTGGAGTGAGACAAGGCGTGTTGCAACTCACCGAGTTAGGCGTACCAGACAAGCGGTTCCATTACGAGTCCCTTCTGACGTTTCGCTTCTGACGAGGTTCTCGAGCGTTGTCGAACTCTGGGAAGCATTTCGATAACGCGCCCGAACACCCTGCAAAAGGAGCAAGATAAGAATATGTAACTTCTTGCGGGAAGAGAAAACTGTGAATAGAAAACAACGTTCCTCAATGTTGCCCTTAATGTCTGCCTGGACAAATCCGAAGACGCCAGAACCAAGTAAATCTGTAGCAACTCTAAATCAGGGAAAATTCAGAGTTGCGGAGACGTAATGGAAAGCGTACCAAATAGTTTTACGAGTCCGTCCGAGGCTTCCAGAAAGGACGCAGTATCCACCCCGTGTTCGGTAATGGGAACGTCAGCAAACGACTGGACGGTGGCATTTGTCACTATTCATTGAAGGAGCAAAAAGGGAATAGTCGCTTACTCGGACGGTCTCGAAATACGGTCGTTCAGACATGGTATGGAGAGAGAAAGGTCTATGTGCGTGTTCGCAGCCAACCCAACTCCCTCCACCCACAAGGCCTCGTGCACCGAGTACAGCAGCCTCGAGGCTTTCAAATTGCCACCTAGTGGGTGTGGCGCAATGACATGTTCTGAGACAACGTGAATAGAACAAGGGTAGGGCGTACACATAAACAGAGTTGAACTAGTAAAGTTAAATTTTCAGGGCCTGAATTAGATAATTTGCTAATTCAGACTAGATGAACCAAGTCGATCTGGCCCGGACTCCTTGACGGGCCTGGACGGCCCGTCGCTTTCTCTGCTCCGCAATTTTTCCGACTCCCAGGGTAAGTATCATCGCCCCTCAGTGGGGAGAACTCTTGAGCATGCCAAGATAGGGTCTGCTAAGGTGCGATTGGCATATCTTCTCCCGGCTCGCTCAGCTCCCTGCTCGACCCGAAATCGTCGGGAAGTGAAACCGCGTAGTATGCGACCCGGTTTTCCATGACACAACCCGATTTTCCGCACTGACCTCTCTTCTGGAGGCCAAGATGAGCGAGAGGGCCGCTCGTATGCCGGTATGGTCCATCCTGGTCACGAAAGAAGTTGCTACTGATTTCGTCTTTGGTAGCATATCGGTATGCCCATTCATCAGAGCAGTTGTGGGTGTAAAACTCGCTGTTCAACGCTACATTTACGCACGGCGGGGCGGTCGTTTCAGTATGATGTTCATTCATGATGCACACGAAACTCACTCGGGAATGACTCGCGAGGCAGTGAATCACCGTCTTCGTCATCGTCCTCGCTGCACGGATCCTCCAAGCCGTAGGGACGAACCAATCGGGGTGTGACTATTGCATTCTGGTTCTCGTCGCGGTCTGCGGTCTGCTGCATCAACCCCCCGTAACTATTACCACCGAGAGCTGGCATGACGACGTCGCGGGGAACTTGTGCTGGTGTGCCGTTTAAACCCTGCGTGACTTTCCCTTTTGCACGCTTCACAGAAGTCAGTGGATTTTCCTAGTTTTGTTAGCTGCGATTTACTCACCTCGAGCTTCTCGATTCCGGGGCATTTACCCCTGTGCTTGACCCACAGGCCGGGATAATACTTTGACCTCTTATCGAGTCTTATTTCCTTGTGGCATCCTGTGCAGCCAACGCTCTTCGTCGTCACATTTCTCGCGTACTCGTCTTGCTCGAGTTCGATTTTTCGTTGTTCCAAGGTCCTCCGTTTCCTCTCACAACCTGTCGAGATCCAAGCGTCGTTCGCGGAGCTGACTGGCTCTGTGACGGTGACTGAGTTGCTATGTTGTTTCGACACTGCTGGTGGAGGTAAGACGATCATGGTGTCGGGCGGGGAGGGAGGTGTGCATGCCATGCAGGCTGGCCACGCATGTGGCTTTGCCGGGCACGCCTTCCAGTGCTCGTTGACCAGCTTGCTGACAACACTCCACTCTGCGCCACGGTCGTATTCAATTACAGCATAGCATCTGCCGCATGGGATACGCTGCAAGCGGAACGATATCCGACGATCATAACTAGGCGCTTGTACGAGGGTTTCGATGCGAGACATCATGACGCAAGATGAAGGCGAGCAAAAGGCAAACTGTTGGAGGGAACTGAGAGGGGATGCACCAACGGCTCGTCGCCCACGTCCTGCTTTTGACGTCCACAGATCCCACCACTTTGTTTGTTGTGAAATGTGACAAAACAATTCGGATTGTGGACCTTGCTTGCCTGGTATTGTGCCCATATCCGGCGACAGCAGCTCTTCTCGAATTTCCCCCACACACGAGAACGTTGTGCGATTGGTATGTTTATTGCGTTCCTTGACGAAGTTTCATTCGATGTCGTTATCACTTCCTCAGGTAGGGTAGAATGCAAGTGATCCAGTTATCATGACATGCTATATCAACTTGATAGCCGTCTCTCTTCGTCATTCCATCCGTTGCCCCAGGCCGCCTCCTTCATTCCCCGGAAATTATATTACTGAACGCTGCGGCGGCGGTCACCGATGAGAAGCTCTTTACGCCTCTTTCCTCTCCCATGTTTGGCAGAAGAAAGCACTCTCTATGTCTTCTAGCGCCTTTCACTCGAAACGACAACTCTTCTATACCATCCGAAGTGGCCACTATGCCTGAGTGCGCGAGTGGAGCAGTTCATTATGTGCTGCTGGAATTCTCCCAAGCGCTGTGGTTCATTGGGGACTGACATCATTCAATAGGTGCCGCCTCTTCGACGTGACGATGAAGAACACCATGACGGTTCTGCGAGATCGTTGTGGTTTGTCGAGGGTGCGCAGCCCCTGACGTCAGGCTATGCCGGTAATCATGGACCGAACAACCGATTTTGATTTGGGCGCATCCGTGTGGTAAAGTATTGCAGCCGACGGTCTTGCATGTTCACGAGTGCGACGGCGGCGGTAGTAAGTATGGGATAGGTCTCTCTTTGTGGTACACACTGCCGGCTTTGCTATCGTGATTGGACATTCCATTCCCGCGCGCGGCTAATACTTGAGTCCAAAGGCGGCCCGGTAGCAATTGCGGTTGATTCGGATACGCAGCCTCTCGCGGCGAGCCGAAAGGATAACTGTTCTTCCAGCGTTGAGTCGCCTTGAGCGGGACCTTTGAAACCGAGAAGGTTTGAGTTTTTTCTTGCCACTGACTGTCCTTTCTCCCTATCGTCGCATCTGAGGGACCTCGAGGGGGACATCATGCTGACCGCCTTTGTGGTGCCGCTGGGTGTGAAAATGTCTCACCGGGCGTAACCGTCTCTATTGAGCGCTCTCCAGGGCAACGAACATGATACCGGAGCAAGCGCAACACAGCGCCGATGAATTATTAGCGAATAGCTTACAAGTTGACAGCTGTACACTGACAGATGGTCTGCGTGTCGAATGTCAAATTTTATTCCTTTTTTCCGGTTTTCTCCTGTATTTTAAATCGATCCTACTAACTTGGAGAATCTTGTATCAAGTCCATCGGATTTTCACGCCACCCGGCACATTTAACTTTCTCCCAGGCGAGAACCGCGCGTCCTAGCACCCTCCCCCTTCCGACATTCTTTCAATGCCGCCAGAACTCACAAAGGCCAAGCTGAAGCGCAAGGCAAGTCGTAGAGAAGTCGAAGAGTACAGATTTGATGGCGGCCATGCTCGCGAAATAGAACAGAAGAGGATTAACGGCCAGATCTCGTGCGCTGAGTGTAGGAGGTGCGATCACCGCGCGTGTTTATGCACTAATCCCTTTACACACTCTGACCTAATGCCACTCCTCTAGGTTGAAGATAAAATGTGACAAGCAAATCCCCTGCCAATCATGCCAAGTACGTTTGTTGTTCTTCGTGAATAGGTGGGATAACTCACCCACCTTCTTCTTTTTTCCTTGCAGAGGAGGGGATGCGCAGCATTGTGTCCAAATGGTACGTTGTCTCATTGTACCGTCATCCTCCCGCTTACAATAACGGTGGGATTTTGTGGTTCAAACAGGCAGCTTGTCCACTGGCCAAGGAACCCGGTACGACAATGTGTCCTTTACCGGCAACTTCGTCTCTAAGCGCTCATGTTAGGTTTGTTCTCGCGGCAACCGAACACCTTCATCGCCGGATAGCTAAAATGAGCGAGCGGATCCGGCAACTCGAAGATGCCCTAAGCGACCTCCAATCCCAGCATTCGACGGAGCCTCACCCTCTCCTTCGCGAAGACCTCTTGGGAGTCAATCACAAGGATGAAGAACCATCCTCCCCGCCAGATGAGTCCGGGAGTGCTGGCCACCCCCCAGAGATATTAGATGCGTTTGGCACACTCTCTATCACCGACCACGGTATATCACGCTTCTTTGGACCAACCGGTGGATCGGAGGTGAGTCCTCCTTCACACATGATGCACGTTCCCCGTCTATTTTAACATGGTTCCCGCTGTATGTTAGTGTCTCCTGATGGCAAGTCTTCATCCTTTTTTAATGTTGGAACATGCGCGTTCATCTTCATTATCAGTCGGACAACATGCCCCAACAAGAGGGGGTGGACTCTTCAACACCGGATTCGGCAAGAGATGCGGACACCACCCCGCTACCTCAGGACGTTCGAATGTTTTCGCAGGCGTTCCCATTTACCCCAATGGGACCAACTGCTGCCGTTCGTGAATTGATAGAGGGTCACTTGCCGAACTGGGAACGCGCTAGTTACCTAACTCAAACCTATTGTGAGCAAGCTGGCTGGCTGTACCACGGGGTGTCCAAGGATCAGATCGTGGACGAGCTTCTCCCGATATATTACTCGAATGGACCCCTCAAGGCGACGGACGACAACAAGAGCGCACATGAGCTTGCGTTGCTCTTCCTCGTTTTCGCAGTTGGTGCACTGGTTGATCTGACCCAGGATCCAGCGAATGCAGAAGCAGAACATTATCACCAGATTGCCCGCGCGGCTGTATGCCTCCAGCCCGTGCTTGAAAAGCCGTCCTTGGTGACGATTCAAGCACTTCATATGCTCAGTATTTACAACGCCATGAGTGGAAATGAATTGTCAGCGAAAGAAACTAGTATGGAGACCACATGGTCGTTGATAGTTCTTGCCGCGCATCTATCCCAAACTGTGTGTCTTATCTCCTGAGAGGTGACCATGTCATTGGTGCTGATTCGCTTCCATTTTTACAGGTTGGACTCCGTGAGTATCCCATCCAGATTAAAGAAGCTCGTTAAGACCTGACTGGTGGGGTTAGATCGGGATAGCACGCGATGGGGTCTGCCTGACAAAATTGTACAACGTCGCCGTGTTCTCTTTTGGGATCTCTTTGTTGCGGATGCATGGCATGTGAGTAAAAGTGATGGGGTCATGTATGTTCCTGTGTGGCTGACGCCTGGTTGCTCAAACCTAAAGAGCCTTAATACAGGCAGACCACCAAGCTTTTCCCTCGCTTACATTGATTGCCGATTCCCTGGCGGTGGGAATGTCCACGATAGAGAGGTGGCAGACCTTCAAACCATATGTACGTGACCATGTACTTGTTTTGTACCGCCACTTACCATTTTGCAACTATAAAAAAAACTTTGTCTGTAGTTGAGTCATGGGGTTATCGTTTTGCCTGCGAATGTGTGGCCGAGGTCGCCGCACGCACCCTGACTGCCGAGACACCCAGCTATGCGACGATTATGGAACTTGATCGTAAAGTGCGAGAGTTCCCGATACCTGACGATGCAGCACATGTCGCCGCGTCGGTGGCGGGTCCCGTAGCAGCCATCGATGCGAATGACTCACCATTATCTGAGTCTATGGGCCGTTTTGTCATGGCTCATGCCAGGGAAGTTAGTAAGTCAAGTTCTTTTCACGCTGTTTCTGGACAAGTAGTCACATGTCTAATCATCCCACATTAGTCTTACTTTATTTGCATCGAAGTTTCTTCGCACAGGCCATCATCGAGAACCCCGTTAATCCACTGAAGAGTCAATATGCACCCTCATTCCTCGCTACTTATCGAGCGTCGTCGACTGTACTGCACACAATAGCAGCCCAATACACGAATTTCCCTCAGATTTGTGCACGATTCTGGACGACCTGGACGTTTGCTTTCTCGGCGGCGGTGCGCATGCCTCTCACTGCATAGCTGCTCGTTCACTGATGGTTTAAAATAGATTGTCTTTGGTACTATCGTGACTCGCGGACCTCGCTCTCCTTTGGCGTCCAATGCTGTGAAGGAGCTTGATGCGGCCTGCGTGCTCTTCTCAAAAGCCGCTGGGTATAGTCGCAGGGCAGCGAAAGCACTTGTGAGATTTCTCTTCCTGTTATTAAGCTCTGCTCACTCACAGAATGGATCTTACAGCCGATCCTAACGAAACTAAGCGAGAAGGCTCACAACGCACTGGCTGCATCTCAAAACGAGAAACCGTCTGGTCAGCTGGGTCAACAGTGGTCTGTCAAAGACGAGGGTGATGACGACGAACTTGCGATCTTTGCTGGGAGAACGCGGTTCGTGTCGACGAGGCGCCGGGCAGAGTCCAAGGGAGCAACTGAGGGCGCGCGTGCGTCTGGATACGTACCGTACTCAAGCAACCTTCCAGAACCATCGGTTCCGCAGCTATATCGGCCTGAGGGTTCGACGTCGTCTGTCAACCACTGGTCGCATGCTGAGCGGGATCAACTTCATTATCCAGCCCGACCTGCGGAATATACCGGGGCTGGTGTTCAACCGCAGGTCGTACCTCAGTGGCGACCTCCACGACGATCTCATTACCCATACACACCCCTGCACCATCCTCCTGCCCCACCACTGACATCTACGCAGCCCACCCCTCCCGCACATGCGGCGCACAAACATTCAACGGTTACGCCTACGTCGTCCTATTCCTGGACAGCCCAGTCACCCAGTGCCCCCAACCAGTTCGGCTCGGCAAGTTATTCGGCAGCTACTGCCGATGGGACGTCCCAGCCTCACGGCTATCCTAGCCACCACCATCCACACACCTACGAGCGACCGCCTGTGGCATCGTCCACATACTCGCAACCACAACCACAACCGCAGCCCCAACCATCACAGCTACCTCAGACACAACCTGCACCGGCGGTACCCTCAGAGTTGGCTGAGCTTGGACTGGTATCTCAAGATTCACGATTAGATGAACGCTGGTCATCATTCATGCGCGAGTCTGGATATTTTGAAGGATTTGGTTATCGGCCTCGGTAAAGAGCGCCTGTACCCGACGTGGTCGAAGGAGTCAAGGCGTTGTAGGTTCGTGGAGCCCCCCACTCACAGCTTTTCAGAATTTTTTCATGCATTCATTCTGATTAACATGTATTTCGCCCTCACTCGAGATGCTTCCGTATGTATCAAAGCTCTTATTTATATAACGCGCAATACATATGCTCTACCTCCCTGTGTTTTTACGACAGTGCAGCCGTACGGTGTATCCATTCCTAAACGAATAAATAGAATAATTCCATAACCGACTCATTCGGAGGGAAATCAGCTATGGCCCCGGTTCGCTTGGAGGGGGTAGGGGAAAGTCTTGCTCTGGCCCACGATAAGGACAAAGTGCGCGCGACGCATCTGCGAACAACAATGAGCGGATATTTCCGGAAAAGGCATCACGCGAGCCACTCACCGTCGAGTTTAACGTGTTCACGAATGCCTTGAAAATCTTCGACAAAGATGATGGACATGCCGCTGTTCATGAGAGTGAAAACCATGCCGAAGAAAACGAATGCCTGACGACCATCACTCACGCGTGAAGGTGCCATTCGTTGTGGCTGAATAATTTGAATCCAAGCAAGGTGGTCAGATCAGGTTGCGCCATTTTCCTCGGCCCCTCGATCCAAAATACGAAAAAGAGAAAAACAGGCACTCACCAATGAAGCATCCAAGGTCCAGGGTTGTCCGTGATGAATCGAATGACGACCTCGTCGTCGGCCATCCCGGTGCTTACCGTGTCTCTCATAACGGGCCGGTCATAGTTGCGATATGGGCTATCGGCGGTCTTGACGACCGCGAATTGATGCTATTGGGACGGGTATTCCCCATCAAAAACCGTCGTTTTCAGTGCAAAACGACAAACGTACGCCGTGCAGGTGGAAAGGATGCTGATGAAAGAAGCGGTCAGTAACACGTCACACAACAGACACGTGAACGCGTACAGGGCGGCCAGGCGAATCCTTAGCAGAAAAGGTAACTTCGATAACCTTGTCTTTTGGGAGCGCGTACACCGACCCCTGTGGCTCGATCTGCCATGGCGACACCGCACCACTCAGGATCTGCAGCAAGATCGGGATCGTGGGTGGTGTGTACTGAGCGCCGTTGATCAAAAAGTTGAAGTCGGACATGTTTTTGTCCATCTCCAGATGGAGTTTGAGGTCCGGTTCGGTTTGCAAAAGGCGGCCAGCTGGGGGCGTAAGCGAGCGAAGGCGTGACTCTTTCATAGGGTTGTTGGTGGATGGTGCCTTTTCTATTGGCGGCTGCGCTGGTGCACTCGTGTACCTCAAGATAGCCCGGGTGGTTGCATCGATAGGTTGGTTCGGAACCGCATGAACCCAATAGTTATCGGGTCGTTGGTCCGCATGGAGGATGAAGGAATAGCGTTGTGCAGCGTGGGCCTGGATAGAGTCAACCGTGTAAGGTTCGACATAGTTTCCATCCACCTCGATGACCGTCATAGCGTGACCGTCGATTGAGAACACATAATTCGGCTTGCAGGCCATGTTCAAGAGTCGGAAACGATAGCGTTTCTTTGGCTCAACGCTGATGATTGCGTGCGGGTTCTCGCATTCGTTGTTGTAACAACCGACCCCATTTATCAACACGGAAGCAGGAAAGACTTGACGATGCACTTGAGGTGACGGTACATGATACCTATGTCTTTTAGATACGGGAATAACATCACTGCTGACTGGCTTACCAGTCCATTAAAGTGATAATGGTTGATTCTGATCAAAAAGTACGATTAATCCGAGGCCTGAACCGAGTGTCACATACGTACCATCGTCGACGTCGTAGCTCAAGCGATATGGGTCATCAGGATCGTATATAATCAAGGGACCGCGAAGACCATCACAATACTGTGCTCCATAATGCGAATGATACCAGAAGGTACCTACCTGATGTCCCGTGGTGAAATTGTATAGGAACGAATTTCCGGGTGCGATTGGACATTGGGTGACGTATGCTGAACCGTCCATGTGGTTGTGGTTGTGCTGGGAAATTCCATGCCAATGCTGTAGATCCCAAACGTCAGTAGAATGACAACATTGTGTAACGGAAAGCACCGCTAACAATGGTCGTTCCCATGAGCATGGTATCATCGGTCAAGTAACTGGTGACATTAATTTGGAAGTTGTCACCCTTGGCGAGTTTGTCGTCAGTTCCTGCATGCACGAAGAAAGAGGGATCATACCTTTTGTCCAGTAATGACTGGTCCCGGTAGGGAATTTCCGGCGAGGACAGCACTAAAAAGGAATGAACACCGGTGCTAATATTGTATTGGCTTGACTCACGATTTGGTGAAACCATCTGGGGAAACGATGGCATTGACGATTGGGAGGTCCCCTATGGGACCAATAAAGCGGTGGACAGGGAGATGATCAGGTAGTGCGACTTGAGAACCTCCGAACCAAGCCATCGGAGACTCGCGTAAGAAACGAACAGAATAAGCTAGCACGGTAATAATGCGGCTTTATATCCTAGGCAACTCGGACCTGAAAATTCTCATGCCCATTGAACGTCGTGTGACACGGCGACCGACAGTTACATAGACACTAACAGCACCGTTGAACCTCGGAGGGGCTCAACAATTACAGAATGAATGAAGTTGAAACGAGCAACTGGGTTGGGCACAAGGCGAGGCAATTTCGCGCATAGCCTTGAGACATCATGTCCCGCGGAAAGCCAAGTAAAACGTTGTAGTAAAATGCGAAATCCAAAGAAGACGATTCGCTGAACCCTCGGCGACGTCTGACCCAATGACTGAGCTGGCATTGGATGTTTTCTTCTTAGGCTCGGGTCTCATTCCGAAGATGCAAAGAAGCATTGACCAATGCACGCACGCTAATAGTTACCACTGCTGGTAGTCTTGGTCATTATTCGAAGCTCCCCCACCACGCAAACGCCAGCTAATCATATTTCACAGTGAACCAAGGACATAGCTGACTTCCTCGTGATCGACTTACCAGATCCCCTTTCAGCGACGATGACTTGCACGGGACAGAGCTCCACACAGCAGCGACAAGCTCAGCTTGTAGGGATTCGTGAGTGTTTTTACGTTTCTTTCCGTCAAAAGCCTGCCAAGACTCACATCTTTCGCAGATAGGGAGGAAGAGAATTCATTAATAAATGATTGCCTATTCAACCATTTTATGCCACGGTACCCCCGGACCGCTTGAGCTATAGAGTGCGTTTCGAGGATAGATGCAGGTGTTTTGGCATAGCTTGGGGCTATCGGCCATCTCCTGATTCCACTTTCAAAGTGCGACAGCCACATTATATGGTGGTGTGATGGGGCCCTTCGTACCGGATTCAAAACGATCTCAAGGTCTTCTTCGTTGACACACATCCAGATCCGCATAGGCCCAGAACGCACACACGATGTAGAAGATATCCCCATGAGGATAGTGTTCCCTCGATGAAATAATGACACTACCTGGAGGAAGGACTCTTACACACCAACGCACGTGAATCCGCGGAGAGCGGCCCCCTGAAATGTGAGTGTGGATCTGGCTTGCACTACCGGCCCTCTCGGTGTCACGCATTCTCGACCAACCACTGACCGTGATGTTGCGGGGATATGTTATACCTGTGCGGGGTCCTCGGCAATGATTGCACGGCGGAAGGTGGAAATGTAGGTTGGTCCGTTTCAATCACTCGTCAAGTTAACTTGGTTGCTGTCTAGGAGCAGGTCATTGGCACCAGGAAGCGGCCACAGCTCTTGAGTTTCCGAAGGACCTCGGCCTCATGAATAGGAATCTGCCACTCGGCTCTGTGGCTGAAAGGCGATGATTAATGAACGCCCACAATGCGGAATCATGACACTGCGGACAGCGGTCGGAAATATTCGTCCGATCGAATCCGGAGGCCATTGAAGATCTGGTTTGGCGTCGCCTTTCGAGGCCACTTGTATCGGAAATTTCTTCTGACTTGGATCCCAAAGTATGTATTAGGAGACCCGCACAGCCAGGGGATCTGATGGGGAACATCATTTGTAAGACAGATTCCAATTTACTCAGCAAGCACTGACACAGCTAACTTCAAGAGTTCGCAGGGTTATCCCTACGAAACGAAATGAAGCTGGCAGTCCTGTCGTGCTCCGTGGGTCTAATCGGGGTTTGATCACCGTATGCCACCCGGGTTGTAATGTCAAAGTAATTGCGCCATGTTTCGTGACGTCTCGGTAGAATGGGCGGTCATCCTTTTTCAGCCACGCCAGCGCTTGCGCTTGCGAAAGCCGTATCTTTTCCGAGTCACTGGTGCTGTCACAGAACATGTCTCACCGGGTGGTATGACTTTGAATTGCATGCACCCGTGAATTAACTTTGACCGCTCCGCAGGTCCTTCCTATGAGGGGGAGCACTGAAGCTTCTTGGTAGTCCAAGTGTTCTGTTCTCCGACACGATGGTTCAAGCATCGGACCAAGCGACCGTCTATACCCGGCGGTCAATGTACGTTATCACTGAACGCAAAGCTGGTGCTTATCAGTGATTTCCGTATCACACACTAAATAGATCAGTAACCATCTGTGACTTGACGATCTTCGCCGCGATTTCGACCGGAGCTCGAGCCTGTGCTTAGCCATCCAACGACAGTTTTTTTTGTGTGCGGTGAACCAGCGAACAGGAGCGAGGCGTCACATTTTGAATTGGAACACCACCAAATCATGACGTTAAGTTCGCAATAAATTTGGATGATGGTCATGCATGACACGCGTTACTTACATTGAATTTGGTAATAATTTGGATTCCGAATTCCACGTCAGGAGCGAGACGGAACGCACCCATGTGATCGTAAAGGTAGATCGCCCGTTGCACTGTTTTCCAGGCAACGCAACAACTTGGTCTGGGATCCCGTGTTGACTGTATCTCAGGATTTCAACCCTATCAAGAAGTTAATCATCTCGTTACACCCTCGCTGATACAACGCCCGGTAAGCTGGATTTCTAAGGAAACAGAAGACTCGGAAGGCGCGGTGAGGGAAAATGAGTCCATTGGCAAGTTTCTTGTTCACACAGGACGGGGTTCTCTGAAGCGATGTTGTCATCATAGATAACTTCAGTCATGCTGCCAGTGAGCACCTGGTCCCCATGTACCCCACTCTCGTGGTCATTACAGTCGCGTTTTCACCCGAGTCGAAGATCAGATGCGTCACGCGATACGCCTCGGCGCTTCCTAGTGGGCGCACGGGTCGACCAAACAGGCGCCATGAAACGCATATACCCACAACCCACAGCCTCCCGTCTGTCGACGCAATCCGGCCGAAAAAAAAAACCCACACGGGATCAGAAAAGGAAGACACATATTCAATTCATGATCCCCCTAGGGGGCCGCTCGAACGCCGCGACAATCGTATACGGGTCATCCACTTCGCGTCCTGATTGCATCCGGCAAATTTACCTGGGTCCATGTGCGTTTGCGTTCGAGACGCCGAGTCCGACGCGTTGATGTTCATCGGCGGCACTTGTGCGCGTGTCCGATGCTTATTTGCAATGGGGCTAACGCGGTTTTGCTTTCCTTCTTTTGCGTCCCCATTTTGAAAACCGAACAAGGACGGTGAAGCGAACAAATGCGCGTCTCGGACGCGTTCTCAAGGCAACTGAAAGCCTTCCAGAAGACACTTTTTCGTGATACGGTGATTGTAATGGTGAAGGACTTGCCGTTAGAGGAGCGATGACCACCAGGGCGCGAGACGTTATGATGGCAAGGTCGAGGTGGGCGCGACAGTTTGAATTCATGACAAGTGTCATAACGGTAGGGGCGTCTCTTCGCCGAAGCCCTTCAATCCCCGTTCGCGAGCTTATTGCTTGAACTTCAGATACCGGTGTGCTGCGAGTCTTTACGGAGTAACCTCTGTCAGCTCAATTTCCCCCGAACATGAATAACCGTGGAAACCGCAGTTGCAGCAGTCAACGTATTGAGAAGTACGAAAGAGAGTAGGTGCGGCCACGCCAGTTGTTGCATAAACTCTGCCGCGTTGGTTGTCACCGTCCCGTCCAATATCCTCGACGTGCGCGCGCATTCATGGCCGACCTCGATGGATGGCTAAGGCCAAGTCAAATAAAGTGGTTTGATTTGCAAACAACATAACAAAAGTGTCCTTGCACTCCTACTAGTACATACTAGCTTTTGACAGCATAACAATGTTTGGTCATGATAACGACAGCAAGAGCTCTCGCGAGAAAGCAAGGATAAAAACAAGCGACCGAAATACGGCTATAACATCGTCGTATAGTCCGGCGAGATATGGATGGGTCGACGAGGACGGAGAGTAAAACAGACATGCAAGTTCAGTGATATTATTCTTCTTTTATACCGACTCCACGGAGATCACCATTTAAATCTAGCGGGT
>JBBPMD010000761.1:0-14284 GCA_038090095.1 Zangia roseola | reverse complement strand
AGAAAGCTGTATTCTCAGGAGGGAAAAGGGACCGGGAGGGGTGAGCAGAAAAGGGAATGAGTCATTGATTGGACCCTGTGCAACGCATGTTGGACCTAAAGGAGACGGCGTAAGGTGGTCGAATGGAGGGACAAATAAAGAGTGCTGACATGGGAAAAAGACGTGATCTGCAGCCGGGGAAGTACTAGTGTACAGTATGTGGAGTCGGGTACCTAGGGCGTTGTGTGCTAGGGTAGGGTAGAGGACAGTATAGATCGTCGCGAGGATCTCATTAAGAAAGTGGACGGCCCGCTCCCGAGAGTGACGGCAAGAAATTGATGTCACCGAGGAGTGTGTATTAAATGACGTAATAGACCAAGTTGTCACGTGCCACGCGATACTCCATGCTGCATGAGGATGTAAAACAGGGAGATCTGTTTTGAGGGTGAGAGTACCCCGGATACTCCTGTAGGACATGTGAATTCACGCGCAGAGGGGGGTCGTGTTACCTGATATGGACATGTGGGAGCGGGGTCCTGCTAAATTGGTGGAAGCGTGTGCTTTGGTTGTTGACGAGCAGCGTTGTCGATTTCGACGACCAACGCAACTTTCATTTTAGACCCCATCTCACTCTGATTTTTTTTTCTTTCTCTCTTTTTCATAAAGAGGATTTGCTGGTGCTAAACCGAGGGTTTACTCCGCAGAGTTGCCCGCCCAGAACAGTCCATATTACGTCCCTGTCGTATGTTCCTCCTTCCCTCCATCAGCCAGTCGAGCTGATCCCTCCAGCGCCACCTACAGATCATCTCCCTCACTCCTCCTCCTCGTCCTCCGATTCCCTTAACATCTCAAACAGCTCCTACATGCTCTCACAGCATTCCTCTGATCAGCATTCTCCAATGCACTCCCTCTCCAATGATGACTGGAACAATCTGTTCTCGGCCCCTTTAAGCCCAGCCGTGTTCGCCAACCTCGCCGCGAACGGCATCTTCCCCGTCCCCGCATCCCCCATCTCGCAGGACTACTCCCGCCACCTTCAGCAGGACACTAGGCTCGGCGCTCCTCGCGATCAGCTCCACGACTACCACCACGATCATGCCGCATGGCCTCACTCCCTCCCCCCACATCCCTCCAACCGTATACCGCTCTCGAAACCACACCCTTCTCTCAACACACACGCTCTCGACAAGCCAAAGCACACCCACGATGCCCCCCTGTCTGCCCCACATCCCCACGACCTCCACAAACCGCACCGTATAGCCATGCCCCCTGTGAGTACCTGTCTCTCTACGTACATCCCCGCTCACCCCTTCCCAGAGTTTTGATCTTCCCCTATCGAATCAATCTCGTTCTCACCGTCCCGATCCTGCCATGGACGCCTTTCTCCAACACGACCCTCTGTCAATACCTTCAAATCACTATCAACACCACAGCCACCCCATCGAACGCTCAAACGTCGGCATACCCCCTTCCTTGTGGATGTCTCCCACCTCTTCCCACCCCACCTCACCCGCCGTTTACTCTCCCCTCACTCAGTTATCCATACCGCAGAATGGCACTGTCCCCCCCGATCCTTCTCCCCTTTCTGGTCATGTACATGCATCCCCCTCCACTTCTGCCTCCCTTTCCGCCGACTCAAAGTCCGCCATTCTATCCGACCTCTTTTCTGACGATCTCTTTGGTGCTTCAGGTAACGACCCCGGTCCAAGCGCGTTCACATCTCCCAGGCTATCGGGCTCCCCAGATATCCAATCAATTCCCTTCCCACCTGACCCAGAGAAGCTTGCAAAACAAGATCCGCTGGCCACTCAAGTCTGGAAGATGTATGCCCGCACCAAAGCCAACCTCCCCCACGCACAGAGAATGGAAAACATCACTTGGCGCATGATGGCTCTTGCACTCAAAAGGAAGAAGGAGCAAGATGAGCTTCCCACCGCCCTTCCGTCTGCCGTCTCCATCAAGTCCGAAGGCACCCTCTCGAGTCCAACCGTCAACGACCACGACCTCCTCAATTCGCTTCCTGCCGTCGAGGAAAGAGGCAGGTCCGTTGCAAAGGGCAAGGCAAAGGTGCAGGTCATTGGTTTTGACGGGACGAATCAGGATGGCACAGAGGATGACGAGTACGTAATACTTCCAGCCTCGTTTCAGTTCTCGTCATGCGAATCTGTTTCAGCGTCGAGCCAATGGACTGGCGAGCCATTAGCAGATCAAGATCTCGAATTTCGATGGACTGGCGACCGCAAAGTCGTTCCCGCTCTCGTCCCCCCCTGGCTGCACAGCTTGATCCAGTTGGCATGCACCCTCAGTTTGATAGTCGGTATCCCTTCCCGAGTACTCACGGTCGCATTGACAAGTCTCCCGAACGAGCTGTGCGGCGGTCGATGGAAGCATCACCGCCCAGCATACGCATACCGGGTGCTTCCTCGCTATCTGCTTCCCGTCCTTCTGCGACATCTTCAGGTCCCATGCGTTCCGCTCTATCTGCCATTTATGAAGGCAAGACGGCCCACGAGGTATCTTCGTTTGGAAGTCCCACTCGTGACAACGTGCACGTTAATCAATTTGATCATTCTTTGTCCGCGCTCGACACCCCCGCCTTCCATGCTTCTTCGCTCCCTTCTTTCGGCCTCCATGGGCCCTCCAAGTTCCCTCCTGACGACCAATCATCAAAGCCCCGTGCATTTCCGAAGCACGTGCGTAAAACGAGCTTTGACCATACTGTGGAGCGGGAAGGAATCTTTGTTGGGCCTAGTGGCAGACATCAAGTGAACGGTAAACCGTTGTCTCCGGATAGTCTTGCAGGACAAAAGCGGCGAGCAGATGCTCCACATGCAGAGAGCATACTACGTGCTGATCCCTCAAACGTGGAAGGTAATCCACGCACATCCAAGCCTCTAGAGGCGGATCAATACGTCAGTAATGGATTTTTCCCATCCAGCACTTTCAACTTCAGCTTCCCCCCGTTTGAAGGAATGTTCGACTTCACTTCGTCGGGAAGCGCCATATCACATCATGAATTCCCACACATGATGCAAACTGCCGAGAATGGGAGAGCGTCTGATTTGAATTTCCATGATTCTGCGCCGCATTCGCTGAGTGGGCATACTTATACTCCCTCCGTGGGTTCCCCTCCTGGTGTTGACGAAGGCATGTCTTCAGCCGCCAATGCCGCAATGGCAGACGGCTTCGTTCAACATTTGGGCGCTGGCAACTTCACTGATGGTGGTGTCGACTATCGCCAATTCTTCGGACTCCCATTCCCATCCATAGACGCTGGTGTAAACCTCAGTCAAGGGCCGTATACCCACGTCGATCCGACGCAGATTTTGCCTGTGGAGCATGGAGAGTTGATTTTGCAGAGCTATCAAGCAAGCCCGACCAGCGATTGGGGTAATGGGCTTCCCTCCTCGACCGCGTCACCTGAACCCTACATCACATCTAATGCTTCATCTCCTCCTTCTGTCGATGGCGGCAACTCCAACTCCCGCATATCCAATCGCAAGATATCATCGACGAATCGGGTTGCACAGGGGTTGCAACGAAGGAAGTCTGCGGCTGGTACCACCGTCGCCGTCTCCAGGTCGGCAACGAGCACCCCTGAGCTGACCACGGAGGGCAGTAGCGGTGCTACTGCCAAGGGAAGCAGTGATGACGGCGATCAGCCTCAGACGTCCTGCACAAATTGTCAGACGACAAACACCCCGCTTTGGAGACGTGATCCAGAGGGACAACCGCTCTGTGAGTGAGGATACTTATTTAGGTTGGCGCTCGATTGACCGACGTTCGATAGGCAATGCCTGCGGCCTTTTCTTTGTAAGTGCGCCGATGTTTGTTGTCGATATCCTTCTCACCTATTGTCCAGAAACTACATGGGGTCGTTCGGCCATTGTCGCTCAAGACCGATGTTATTAAGAAGAGGTGGGCTTTTATGCTGCTCTTTTGTTGGGTTTGTGCTTATGCTGTTGCGTAGGAATCGGGCATCCGGTACACCGAACGGAAGCAACTCACGGAAGACCGGAGGTACTGGATTGCCCAAGATCGCAGCATCTAACCGACCTCGTTCCGCCACCACGAACGCCATCCCCACCGGTATTACCGGTACACGTACAGCACCCGCAAATCGGGGGGCGAACGGGACTTCACAGGCTGCTGGAACGGCAGCGGTGAAGAGACAGCGGCGGACATCGACTGGGCTCCCCAGTTCTCCAGTTACACGTAAAGGAAACGAAGCCACTCTCTGACATAACACTGATGCCAACCCTGCATGGCAGCGTATGTCGTCGTCTGTTTTATGGGGCCTGCGTGCATATATTTTTTCTTGACCGGAACGCAGGGATGTGTAGATATTGGCTGATCTAGATTATTCTCTTCTTCTTTTTCTCATGAATAGCTTGTCCCCATGCTGCCCTATAATTTTATTCTACGTGTAGAATACGACGACATCATGTATGATTACTGCGTGGGCGTTTCATGCAGGGTTGCGACTAGCGAGTCTTCTGGCTCGGAGACTTTGACAAGCCGATTTCGTGGTTGACGAACAACGGCGACGACCCACCTCTGACCGTCAGCTGTCCGTATCACCACCTTTCGCCAATCTGGCATCGTTTTTTAAAAATGCAGCGCGTACTCCGGTGCCATCATATACGACCGGTCTCCAGCCTGTAGCCTCAAAAGACGTAACGCCAATCAACCGACGGCTCTCGCGAACTGAACACGATTTTGAGCAGGCATTGCGCACTGGGGGCACGGTGCACATCAGGGAAAGCTTGGACGTGAACACCCTCGGCGCAGTCGACGTTCCTCCAGACACCAGCTACAGACGCGAGCTTGCATCGCCATTGTCTCCGGAGAAAGATCAAAAGCCCGGTTATCGCGCTGCCCACCCGCCCCCGACGCCCATCATTGTTCCACCTACCCCTTCACCCAACCCTTCTCCCCGCTCCGCGCAACCGGTCTCATCCTCATCCTCCAACGAAGTCTTCTATGACGCCGAGGATCCTGATATGCAAACCAAACGACGATCCATCTATCGATCTCCCGGCACCTCCAGCAGCCCCGACTTGGCCACCCTTGTGCGCAAGGCAAAAGAGAGAGGCGGCGTCGTGCCGCCCAGTCTTGCCGCAGCCCAGAAGGAAAAGGAAAAGCGGCCGGAGCACCCTCCGCTTCCATTACCCGTCCCGCAGAGTTCTGGCTCTCGGCGCCCACGTTCATCAACGAGCACCACGTCCCCTGCACCACCCAAATTGTCGATCACGCCCGCACCGTACAAGCAGTCTAAGCCCCCCAAGGATCCTGTCAGCCCCAGCGGTTCAGATTGGGTCATGGCTAGCCCGCGGTCTAGAACGACCTCCAGGGTCGACTGTGACAAAGTAAGCCCCCTCCGTCCAAGGTCCGTCCGGTGGTGTTTACTCAACAGTTGTCGTTTCCAGGTGACCAAAAATTCCGTCAAGGCCAAGACCAGCGCGTTTCTGGGCAAGATGCTTGGACAGTCCACGACGCGTGACCGTTCTGTGCGTCTATTCTTCGTCTTGTTGATGGGACCGTCTGTTGACCGGCTCGTACAGCGCACCGATGCCTCTCTGTCGGGGTCTACCTCGGGCAGACCTTCGCTGTTCAGTAGTCTTGTACCTCCTGTACCGCCTTTGCCCGGAAACGTGCTCTCGCCTGTTACAGACGTGTTCTCATCTCCACAGCCACCTCTGCAAAGTGAAAAACCGTTACCGCCTATACACGCCGGGCCGATGGATCGTGCCAGTAACGACTCCGACGTGAGCTCACTTGTCGTTGTTGATCCGATATCCCGGATGAAGGGTCACACACCCTCTCCCATCGAACGGCCCGCAGAACGGCCCTTGGCAGGAGAAGGGAAATTGGCAGGCCATGCAAAGCGCCGGAGTATGAGCGTCAGTGACCTCGATATATTCAAATTGTGTGTCGACTCCCCTCCGGCGCCGACGTTGCCACCCAAAGACCACGGTGTGCCTGGTGGCCAAGCTTGGGACTCGTCGACTTCGCTGCATGGGATACTGAGCGATTTCAAAGGCGTGCTGTCGACCTTGGACCCGGACGCGGGCTCGTTGCTCGATCTTCGGGATCCATCCACGTCCGGACGGAGAGCTGCGTCATCCTCCGCAGTCACGGGTACCAAGGTACCCGGTTCGTCTCATCTGGAAGTAAAGTCCCCCATATTACCCCCCACCCCCGTCGTTACCTTAGCCACGGACTCGCACATTTCGCTGTTCAGCGATTCTCTGATTGCCGACCCGATTGTGCCCCCTCGAACGACATCCCTCCGGACACCTTCTCGCTCACGTTCGGGGTCTGGGCCACACCATCGCCAGCAGCAACAGCAAGCTATGGGCGTGGGCGGACTTGGTTCATCCCGCCTTGGGCACTTCAAGCATGGTCCCAGTCCGTTGCGGTACAAGGGTGCTTACGGGAGTCAGATGCAGTCGTCTTATCGCGACAGTTCGAAACTCCGCGTGCACCACTCGACCGCATCCACGTCGGAGCCCTCGTTGGTCCCGTCCAACGACGAGGCACGTCCTTGTACGTTTTGCGCTCCGTTTGATTGTCTCGTATCCTGACTGACGTGGCGAGAAAGCGAGTTCGCTGGCAAGTGGTTCACACGAGCCGACGACGAATGAGCTCGCGCTCACCCGGTTTGCGTCCAACCCGTCGTTCTCGCAAAAAGAAAAAGAAGAGATGCAGGACCCCGAAGAACGTGGCAAGGAGCTGGCTGGGCGGTGTTATCGAGAAGACGAGGGCTTCTTGGCCGCAGAGAAGATTGCCGAGTGGTTGGGTGGCAAGTGCGTACAGTCTTGCTTTGGTTTTCGACGACGTGGATTTAATCATATGTTCTGGACAGTGGTCCCATCAACAAGATCGCCCTTCGACATTACATGGATTATTTCGACTTTGCAGGATTGAGGTTGGACAATGCCTTCAGGTGGGCCTGACGTTTTCGGGATGACCTGTCGTGGCTGATATTGGCATGTGTAGACGGTTATGTTCCAAACTTTATCTCAAGGCGGAGACACAGCAAGTCGATCGTATTCTCGAGGAGTTTAGCAGGCGGTTCTGGGATTGTAATCCCGTTCGTCCGTATGGGAGTGCCAGTGCGTACATGCGATCTTTCTTCTATCGTTTTGGGGCTCATGGACCGTGTCTTGTAGGTGTCGTCCATGCAGTGACATACTCTCTTTTACTGCTAAACACCGATCTCCATGTCGCTGATATCACCACCCGCATGTCCCGGAGCCAGTTCGTCCGCAATACCATGACTGCTATACAGATGCAGTTTCATCCCCATCGGTACGCCTCGACAACGGACCTAGACCTGGATGATACCAGCAGCGGACCCGGTACCAATTCTGAAGGGACTGAGACCCAGTCCACCACGCGATCGAAACGGAGTGGGAGCATTGCGAGTTGGAATAGCGTCTCGAAGGACACGTTTGTCTCCTCTGGAGCGTTGTCTTCCGCTGCCATGTCTGCGATGCAGTCGTCAGTCAACAGTAGCACCACGTCTTTCCAACACTCGCCCGGCGTAGAGTCCAAATCGAGTACGGGACCGTCGCAGATCGCGTATGACCGGAACTGGGAAGTGGAGATGGAAGGGTTGCTCAAGGTGCGTCTCGGATCTGGCTGTTGTAGGTGTTGTTGACCAATCTGGTGGGTGTAGGACATGTATGGGGCTATCAAGAGCCAGCAGATTTTGCAACCGCTTGGTATGCGTCTCTTGACTCACCTTTGCCATGCTCACTCACGTTTGGTGGCGCAGCCCATCATGCCATGGCGCGCAGCCGGAGCTTGCGGGTGGCCCCCGATCGATTGGCGACGCTGAAACGAGGCAGTATCAGAGGAATCCAGACCATTCTCGGTGCACCATATAGCCCATACAGTAGTAACAGCAGCATCGACGGACGTGCGAGTCCATCGCCGAGCTTTGCGACCTCGACACACGAAGTAAGCCACCTCCTGCCCTTGGTGCTTTTTTACTGACCTACATCTAGGGACTACACAGTTCTGTGGCCGCGTTCCTCACGCCTGCCCTCGGTTTTGCATCCAATCTGTCCCATACTATCATTCGTGAAACGCAGGAAGACGAAGATCGGAGCTTTCAGAGTCACGAATCCAACTCGACGACGATCAGCATCACGGACGAAGAACTCGCGTTGCTCGGTGCACCATGGGCGAAAGAAGGGATGCTATGCCGCAAGCAGTATTGGGAAGCTACTGGAAAGCGCGCCAGGTCCAAGCAGTGGCTCGACGTGTTTATGGTCATTCAACGCGGCGAGCTGAATATGTTTACGTTTGGAGAAAATGGTGGGGGTGGGTCTGGTATCGTTGGGGGTGGTAACTGGCTCGTACGTTGTCGGCGTTTTTGTCAGGGATGACTCTGGCTGACCTGTGTGCATAGGAAAACGCGACCCCAGTTGGTACTGTCCACCTCGCACATTCGTTGGCACATGCACTACCACCGCCGGGTTACAACAGACAACGTCCGCATTGCATGGTGTTGACGCTTGCCAGCGGTGGTGTCTACTTCTTCCAGGCGGGCACGGAAGAACTCGTCAATGAATGGGTCTCGACGTGCAACTATTGGGCTGCTCGGACGAGCAAGGAGCCGCTGGCGGGCGGCGTGTCCAACATGGAATACGGCTGGAGTCGTGTCTCGGACAGGCACCCACGAGCTGCCTCGGACAACGACGTGCCCCGCGATTTTGACCGCACCGACACAGTCAGCATACGCAGCAGTCGGAGCAATCGCAGCAAGTTTGGTTGGCGGGAGGGCGTGGCGACGGTACGCGCGCCTATGTCACCATGGAAAGACAGGACGACGATCAGCGATTGGAAGCCACCCATACCGCCGATGATATCGAGTATACATGACGAGGAGACGCAGTTGGAGACATTGCAAAGGTATGTGGGGACATTGAAGAAGGATTTCAAGCATCACAATGAGCTGCGTGAGCCGATGGCCGCTCTGGTGAGTGACTGGTCATGTTTACCTTGACTCGGCTTTCTTAACTGACGCGCGACTCAGTATGAACCTCGTTCGGCCAACGGTATCAGGGCACTGAGCAATTGGGAGAAAAAGTCCCAGCACTTGTTGACCGAGATCGTGAAATATGAATCTTACATCGACTCGCTGCAAGCTGGGATGAGCCTCCGACTGAAGAAGCGAGGTGAAAAAGCGCTGGAGAGGGCGCTTGGTGGCGTTGCACCCGACGACGATCTCGCGCGTTCACGGACGTTACGACGGAAAGAACGCGATCCCGAGGAAGACACGATCTCCGAAGCGGGCGAGCAGTCACGAACTGGTCCGAGTTCGTCACGTCTTCACCGCCGAGAGACGGCGGAGAGCGGTCAGTGGTAGTTACATATGATACACGATTTCACATTTAATAGAGTACCGTCCTTGTTCTTCCTTGGGCCCTCGTTGGGCATGTGGAGTATTTATGTATGATATCTCAGATCTACGTTTTTTCTTTTCCTTGACGGACGTTGTGCTCTTTCACTCAAAATGGATACTTATTTCGGACGTGACATTCAACGCTAAACAGAGCGACAAGGGCCATATCGTGAGCGAATGGTCGGCGGTCGACTGATCTGTACCCTGTCACAACTGCCCCGCAGAAGTAAACCAGTGCTTTTGTTGAGCACACGTCGCATTTTTACAGCCTGGGCATCGGAGGTTCATCTGCGCACTAGTCGGCCCACACCTCCCTGAAGTATAGTCACGAAGGTGTCGAGTTACAATGTCAGCCAAGCCGCGAATGAACACCGGCGACTCGTTCAGGGATTCTGCGCGGTAAATCTCCATCCCGAGCTGTCACATCGGAACAGAAAACGAGGAAAAACGCGCGCGTCAGCAAAGAGCAGCTTTGGGAGCAGGGCGCTTTGTTTACCTCTTCGCCCTCTCGGATGTATTCCAGATCAATTTCATACAGCGTTTCAATATGGTCGGTTGTGAAAGCGATAGGGACGATGACGGCCCGCTTTTTTCCGAGGCGTGCAAGCCCCTTGACGGCCTCCCCAGTTTGCATACCCATCCATGCGGACGGCCCGACTTGAGATTGCCACACTAAACGATACGGGTTCGAGTGTGCGAGTCGATCCATGACAGCATTTACCGAGGCCGATACTTCCAGAATGTACGGGTCTCCGCGATTCACCACGGACATGGGCAACGAGTGGGCTGAGAATAGCAGCACCACGTCCGAGCGATCGCACGGTTGGAATTTTTGAAGGGCGGACTCGATGTTCTGTGCCACAGCCTGAACGACAATCTCCCATGAGTGTGTGAAGCAGTGAACGGCGGCGCGGTGCTTACCTCGACGAAGCCGGAGTGGGTACCCCAACGGTCGATGACGCTCCATTCGATATCACCCATGTCGCCCGCTCTACCACGTCTAAACAGCTCGTTCAAGCTGCTTCCCGTAGTACTACAGCTGTACTGGGGGTACTGTGAGAACGCGATGGCGCGTTTCACACCGTCGGCTTTCAGCCGGAGCGCGGTCTCGTGGGTGAGAGGGTGTGTGTAGCGAAAGGCCACGTAAGGCTTGTGGGGAGCGGTCTCTGGATGGAGTTCGTCGAGCAACACACACATCCCGGTGGCTTGATTCTCGGTGTACCGTAGGATAGGTGAGCCCCCGCCTATTTCGGCGTATTGCTTTTCGATTTGAGGTGTCCGTCGTTTGGCAATGAGGGGGGCGAGGTAGCGCTGGAATGGGATTGGTATGAGGTCGCCATCATTGAAGAGGTTTTGCAGAAAGTCATAGGTTTCTGGGACCTGTGTGAAGTCACGCGAGGGGTGAGGAGGACGGGATACAGTGGTTGGCCGCGTACCGTGGACGGTCCGCCCATGTTCAGCATGACGATAGCTTGAAAAGGATGAGCAACGCTGCGCGAAGTGACTAGGCATGTAAATTCGGACCTGTGGGACTACGACAGCACAACGTGAGTGCAAGTGGTGTCTGCCATGTCGGGAACTCACCTTTTGCGCGCGGCTGGGGAGCCCTGCAGAGTGGCCATCCGACGAACGTGACATGTCAACGCAATCGTTCTAGATGCACCAGACAACATTCTTGGAGGTTGCGAAAGAAACAGAATCGATGACTAAGTACTGACATCATTAATAAAGAGATAGTCTACACGAAAACGCTACAATGTGTCTAACTGAAATAAAATATAGATACACTCTATTGATTACGACGTACGACTTTACGGTGAAGGGCGAAGAACGGACAGTGGGGGATACGGACCCAATGTCAACGCACCAGATGCGGTGGGTCGGCGCTGATCGAAACGTGAATAAGCGGGTAGTGGTTCTATGTCTTCAGAGATATCGTCAATGGAGGGAGGGTTCGGTTCTACTAGCACGACACTGCCGGAAGGAACTTGTGATGGGACACCAGTTAGCGAGGGATCCTGGGCTAGGGGATCAGGCGTTCGCTCGCCAGTAGCCATCAAGGGCGAGTCGCTGGGGGTGTAAGATGGGGGATCAGGAATAGAATGGGTACCCGAATATGATGGTGGATATAGTACTTGAAGAATGCTACGGGTTGCCGGAAGCGAACCGGCCCGCGAGCAGGATCTCGTACTAGGAGAGCCCGTAAGTTCGTCAGTGTCGTGAGTGCCCTGTGTGTATAAGCAATCAATCACCACCAACACCGAGTAGCGTACGTACAGAACGATTGTAGTGGTGATGGGGAGGGGCATCAATTACTCGTTCAGGGGGGTTTGAGGGGGGAGGCTGGGATGGAGTGAGCCAATGGAACTGCCGCCAGGTCGTATATTGACATACGTTGGGTTGTCCGAGTAATATCTTCCAGAAATTTGACAACATGGTGGACGGTGTAGGGGTGCATTTTACGAGGACTCATCCTAAAAAGAGGAGACGGTGATCGCTCCAAGTGCTAGTAGATGGATGGCTGTGCAGGCTGTGTTTATTAATGTCTAAATTACATAATTATGATCTCCCCTGTGATGAGTTTGTGCGTGTTTGTATGTGAATTTTTGTGTATAAAGTGCTACGTGTCCTGCGACGTGGTCTCTCTGCGGCTCCCCCAGCGGCCACTGTTCACCATATCTTTATTCTACTTCACACTACTACCATCATGACACAAATGTTTGTCGACCCTTCTTCTCTCTCCCTCCCTTCCTCCTCCCTCAAGCGCTCTGTCTCCCCTGCTTCTACAGACGACGTCCCCAGCCCTCTTCCCATGGACGACCCTCCTCGCAAGCGCTCTCGTTCTGCCGTCACCCCCGAGGAACGCAAAGAAGCTCGCGCCCACCGCAACAGAATTGCCGCGCAAAACTCTCGTGATCGGAGAAAGGCTCAATTTACCTACCTCGAACGCAGAGTCGCCGTTCTCGAGGAGGAGAACAGGCGTCTCCGCGCGGGCATTCACGTCAGCCCGTCCCCCTCAACCCCACCCATCTCGGAGCCAGACGTCTCCCCAGTAGAGGATCAGGAACACCAGCGCAAGCAAGAACAACGTGATCTTGAAAATCAAGAATTACGCGAACGGATACGGACCCTCGAAAATGGCTACGAGGCCGTTGTACGAGCTCTGGCGGCGCAGAGCCCCGTCACCTCCAGCATACCCACCTCACCCTCAGTACCAAGCACAGCCGCCCCATCGCATTTAAGCTTCTCTCCACAACCAGCATCTCACGACCCCTCATCTCCCACATCCTCACTCCCTGTCTCTTTATCGTCGGCGTCTTCCTTGTCCCTCTCACCTTCCTCTTCGAACTCGACCCTTGTTGATAGTCCCATCCTCTTCACAAGTGGCGATTCGTTTGACTCTCCCAAGAGCCCTACCCTCTCATTGTCTGAGACTTCATTTACCTTGAATCACGAGTCGCTCGACCTCTCCCTAGCCATTAGCTCCCCCACTCGCCACCTAGCACGGGTGGCGAACACTGTCGGCCGTTCAACAGTGTCCCCGCAGCGGGTGGGCGGTGCACAGATGGTGACGGGACCGGTGAGTACAGCAAGGTGCTGGCCAGCGATGCGGCCGTGGTATGTACTATTTAATCCCGTGTTTTCATCTTGTTTATATTCTCTCTTTAGCCCGAAGACGAGGCAACTTCGGACATTGCCATCACGCGTCTGTTCGCGGAAATCCTCGCGTCGCCACCACTTGGCACTAGCGCTCTTCCGAGCTTTGGCACTTCGTCAGAAGATGCACTCAGCAAGGAGATGCTGACCAAAACGGAAACCAGTCCTTCCGAGGGACTTGGCTTGGGTATCGGCATGAATGGGCTGGACACCGTCGACTGGGTAGAACGAGTTTTGGCAGAGATGGAGATGGACACCACCTTCGGATCACCCGCCTTCATATCCCCCCTCCCCCCGCTCCTACCCTCATGTCAGACAGCGCCATCGAGTGACTTGTATTCTTGATGCTGTTCTCCCAGCTACCTCCCTTCTTTCGTTTCTCCCCAATAGGGTTTGATGAAATGTTTGATGGGTGCGTGGTCTGGTGAGCGCTCGAGATGTGAGTGTGCTGGTTATGGCCAGCTGATCTGACATCTGGGTTTGATCCTGTTACTTTTGTTCATTTAATTGCGGTGGGGTTGTGATGTAGACGGGACATTATATTTATATGACGGATCCGATGTGTCGATGTTATCTACAAGCTCTCATAATACATGATCATAAACCTCGCGCACGTTGGACTGTCAGGGAAGAAGACGGATACTTGCCGAAGCTCTATCCAAAGTTGCACTGGGGTTGCACAAAACAGATCATTTATGTTGAAAAAATATGTTCTTTGGCCCCATGACTCGGGAACGTTGAGCTGAAGCGACCACCCAGCCACGTTTCTCGTAAGAGGCATCATCCCGGATGGCATCACATCCAGGGCATCTTTTTTAAACAGCCTTGTTGCCAAGGTTTCACAAGGGGACCAGGTTCAGTGGTGTTCAAAAATAACGTACAGCGAAGGAGTTTCTTTGGATGGCCTCGGCCAGCGGGCGGGTGGAGCATTGTTTTGGCGGTAAGATAGAATGTACAAATGGAAAGCTTGTTTTATTTTCAGACGGTCTAGGGACGTTACATTATGCGTCCCTCATCTCGTCGTCCTCGTCGTCTTCACCTTGCTTGAGGCCAGCCTTTTCATATGCTTCCTTGGAGGAATAGTCGATTTTTATACCGCGCGTACGGCGACCAGTTGGAAGGATCGCGCCAGTGTCGATTTCTGTAAGAGCCTCCTCTTCGTCCTCTTCGTCCTCGTCCTGAGACGTGAGAAATATGACTGAGAACACTAGTGGAGGGCGTTGCACGCAC
>JBBPMD010000760.1:0-14308 GCA_038090095.1 Zangia roseola | reverse complement strand
GCGAAACACGTGTTGGTCACGTGACTTCAAAAGGTAAGAGGATTGAAGGTCGTCGTATCGTTAGTGACCTTTGGCATGTGAGCATATGGATCGAAGAAGATAGGGGTTAGAGGCGCGTTTGTAACAGTATGCATCCATTGGATCAGTGAAATTAGAGTGAGTCAATGAGAATGGCGTAAGCGGGACTCAAACAGCATATGCATAAGCCCAAAGGCAGTGTCTGTGGTTACAAGCGGTAGCGAAGTAACGAAGAAAGACAAAAGGAGAAAGAAAATATAACATTACCCCCCTACTAGCGTCAAGCTACTAGTGAAGACTTAACTTAGAAATCCCGAGCGTAAGCTCCAGGACTGCCAGTGATGTTGGCATAACCGACGTCGTCGATGGGGTCATCGACGGGAGAGATGGACCTTGACTCAGGGTCTGAGCAACGAGAGAAGACAGGCGGGGGAATGGGGTGTACGCAGCGAGAGGATCGAGAGGACATATGAGAACGTCTGGAAGGTGAAGAGGAAGAGGAGGGGGGACTGGGTGCAGGGGAGCAGTGGGGGTGAAGGCAACAGTTGGAACGATGACCGGGTGCCCAACGAAGGCATTTGCCGCATTGATAAGCGGGGCAGTCAATCTGAAAATGACCAAGGCGGCAGCAGGAGTAACAGGCTTGGTTGTAGCGTGGATGAGAAGGGTTGAGGTGGTCGGTATGACGGCGCCCAGTCCATAGCTGTTCCTGTTGTTCCATGACTCGTTCTTCCTCAGAATTGAGGGGGGAGGACGATGCAGAGGGATGTGAGTGGTGGGTATGGCGGGTAAGGCTGAGATGTGGTCGGCGAGGGGTAGGATGGGGTATGGGATAAGCCGCTGTTGGGCTTGTTCGAGGAGATAATGGTTGAGATCCTCCATGAAGTTGGGCATCTCGAGCTGGTACATAGCCGTGAAGAGATGTTCTCGAAGGTTGTCTCGAATGGAACGCAGGTTGGCGGCCAGGAGGGGGCCGAGTTGGGGGGAGATCAAGGAGCAGGTGCATGCAGCAGCCATGAGTCGTTCAGATTGTAGGTATGCCTGGTATAAAGTGAAGAGGGAGGAGCCCATATCGAGGTGGGTGGAGATGGCGATGGCGAGGCGAGGTTCGATGAGGAGGTGGTGGAGTTGGTTATCGGAGTCAGTGGAGCATACATCATTCACTAGTCGGTGGGCAGTGGGGGGTAAATCTACAGAAAAGATGGGGCAAAAGGAAGGTATGAAGAGAGTAGTAGGGCGCCAAACTTCTTCAATGACGGCGTCCCAGCCAGGTTCAGCGGTGACGGAAGTGGGGGAGGCAGGAGCGGACGACGGGGTGAGGGACGAGACGGTGGAAATGGATGGAGTGTTGGAGAGATGGGCGAGGAGGGAGGTGTCGTTGGTGGACAAGGGGAAAGACATTGATAGAGATGCGGCGAACAGACAGTTGTTTGGTGCGTTTGGTGGGTGTAGAAGATGAAGAGACTGAGGGGCGAAGGAGGGAATGGGAGCGTTTATAAGCGTTCAAGACGTCGGGGGCATTAGCTAAGTTTGACTCCGATGCCCAGGAGTCTTCTTCAGTGGTATATCCCTTCCATTGGACGAGATAGGAACGAGATAGGGAGTTGCCACAGTGACAAAGGATCTTTTCAACTTCATATTCTTCTTCTCCCGAGATAAGGTCAGGAGGTGGGTTTGGGAAGTTCCGTCCATGGACGGCGTTTTCGTGATAGGGCGATAGGAGGGAAGCATGGAACACAGGGTGTGTTACGAACGCCAATTCATACCATGATCTCCCGATCGGATCTCATCTACAGATCTCATCACGATCCCCGATCTCATCTTCCATTCCACTTACATGGGGCTCATCTTCCATTCTACCCACATCCTCATGTTGTACTCATGGCATCCTCACGTTTGCCTCATGTGCTGTTACATTGGACACTTACGTATTATTGTATGACAGTGCACTTACTATACTTAGCTACCCTTTACCCTAGCACTGCCATCCTGTACTAGTATATAGTCTAGTCACTGTGGACCTTAAGTCCTCAGTTCTTTTATTCTAAAGTCTTCTGAATGACATCACTGAAGCACTACGACTAAGCTCCCGCTTATCTACGTTCTCACGTCGACTAGGGTGGTCCTTGACCAGTAAACCCCTACAAGCCAGCCTGTTTGCTGCGCTCACAAGCTCTACACACCGACACATCCATCCCTCCTCTTCTGGATATTACGGCTTGTTTCAGGGTGGATGTGCCAAGTGGAGGGAAGGTGGAGTTGATAGGTGAGGGGGGATAAGACCTTCATGATGGTAAAAGGTCCTTCGCGTTTCAGGGCAAATTTGGGGGAGGTGAGGTCGCGCTGAATGATCCTAAGTGCGCTTGGGGACCAAGCACACAGGTTAGTTTTGGGTGAGAGGTTCGTCCCCAAGGGTTCTAGGGAGAGAAGTATAGAAATGAAGGATACAATCGACCACCCAAGCTGGCACAAAGCTGGTCTGATGCTCGAACACTAGGTCCGAAGGTACAGAACGAAGTCTGAAGTCAATCAGACTAATCAACGGTTTGTTTAAACCATGTGCGAAGATGAAGATGAGACGACGATGACGATGACGATGACGCAGGGCGAGGACGAGTTTTCTTGCTATGAGACGACGATGGGGAATGCAAGAGAGATCCAGAAGATACTTATTTCATATTCTGTCACATATTTTTATAGTCCGGACACACCCAAGACTTGACAAGATTTGAAATAAGTGAAAAGGTAGTAACGGTTGTCGAAATGAATAAGTCATCAGTCAAAACATCAATCAAACGTTGAAACATAACAAATACGATCGTGATGAAGTCATCTGTGCGTGTCCAAGACAGTCATAAGGTCAAATAAATGCTAAGTGTGAAAATTAGGTCCACGGACTAATGCGGATGTAAAAATGAGTAAAGTGGATCAATAAAAATGCAGTAAAAGAAAGTCCTTCGAGTTGGAGAAGTGCACGAGACATACCAATGACTTTCTGGGGCAGCTGTAGACGTGGGATATGATCGATTTCGGTAGTAGGGAGATCTGCTCCTCTACATCCAAGGAGGTCTTTGATGCTGACTGTCCCCAGTCAGTCACGTGATGCACATTGCCACTCCACCTAACGTTGATGTGGACCACCGAAGGTTGACATGGGCCACCGACTACAGTGAGCAGAGTTCGAATCGCGGAGACATAAGAAGCAAGACGCGACTTGTCCGTTCCTCACTTTTCTCTTCATTTCCTCACCACAACACGACGACCACGATGACCAGCACCCTAGAAAAACTGAAGAGATTCATGCAACGCCCTGCCCTCATGCCTGAGCAAGTCGAGGCGAAAGACAAGCTGGACACCACAATCACCACAGTTCAAGTGAAGGCAGACGCAAGGCCAGAGGAGAGCGCGATGGTTGAGGAGAAAGAAGGTTGGGCGGATGAGTGGGAGTCGACGATGGTGAGTAACGTACGCAGTGTCGTGTGACTCGGTCTAACCAGCTTCGTAGGAGGAGTTGTCCGTGGCCCTCGAGGCTGTGACGGCTGCAGGGGTCGAGGCCTTTGTGCCTCCCCAAGTCGGTTCTCGTCTCAGACCCTGCACAGAAGCAGGCGTCCAGTACCAGACCCAACGTGATGAGGAGAGAACACGCGTCGCAGAAAAGGCAAAGGCACGAGAAGCCACAGAGGCGAAGCAATGTGAAGAGGAGGAGACAGAACGACGATGCATCGAAGAAGAGGCAACATGAAGCCTTCAGGAGAGTGTCGAAGGGGGGTTCAGGGAGGCAAGTGGACCATTGTCCGTCAGACCCAAACCACAGGAAGAGCAACCGGAGGAGGTCCGCCTCGTCACCATCAAGGTGCCAGGTGGCAAGCATAAGGTGAGTAAGATGAGCGTGTCCCATCCGTGCATAACTAATCGCACTTGGTAGCGCCCCACTCCCCTCTTCCTCTCTGAGGACAAGGAGGAAGTTGAGGAGGTTGATGTTGATGATGTCGAGATCGACTATCCAGATCCATGCGGATATTGCGTGTCGCATGTGCTCAAGTGTCAAGGCAAGCCTGGCGTTGCTTGCAACGCTTGCAAGGCAAAGAAAGGATTGTGTTGGTACTCGATGGGTCGCGGTCGCATGGGGAAAGGGAAAGGGAAGGCGAAGGCTGTAGAGCCTGTCTTCAAACATAAGTCCTTCATTATATAACTTTTCTGCCAGCTAATCCGCTCTTTAGGACCTTCGACACAGAACACCTTGGCTGGACCATTGTGATGTGTGCTGTCCGCGGTCATCCACGTCGAATACCCGGACACCAACAGGCCCTCCAAGCGAGTGAAGGCCGACCATACTGGACCGCAAAGTGCTGCACAAATCATGGTGACTTGTATTGAGGCCGGGCTGCGCCTCAAACAGGCGCAGCTGAAAAGTATGGAGGCTGACATTGCGTCGATGTACGGGGAGCTGGAGGTGGTCAAGAAGGCGATGGGTCTCGAGTAGATAGCACCTGGTAGAATAGTCTTTTTGTAACTTCCCCTTGATACCCAATGGAAGCATGTCCGAGTTGTTGCGTGATGTGTGATCTGAGTGAAGCGAAGTCCAAAGAAACATAACACTAAGTCAAAAGAGATAAGATAAAAAAATAGACATGAGAAAGAAAAGAAATCGAGAGAGAGAGAGATAGTCCATTCAGTGAGATACCTGCTTGACTTGTGTTCATCGACTTGTTCTTTTATCGTCTATACCTTTGATATCCCAAAAGATTAGCGTGGATTATTGCAGAATTTTGAAGAAAAGTCAAGACGTAACATGCACTGTGTCTCTTGGCGCGTTTGAAGGCGTAAGTCTAGGTATCTGGGCTGTGAGACACGAGAGACAAGAGAGAGATATCGAGAGAGGATCAGATGTTTTTGTATTTTTGGATAGAGAGTCATGCAAGAGAAAGAGAAGTTGAATATGTTAGAGAGACATTAAGACAGTTTTTTTGCTTTTTCTGATATTGAGAGCTCTGGACTAATGCCAGGGTAAGATTGAGGTCACCGGACTAATGCCAGGGTAGAAACGTAGATGTATCATAGTTGCAGAGGAGAGGCTAGTTGGAATCAACCAGCTCCCCATCCTCATCATTCTGTTCTGCATCGTCTATTCCTACCAGATTTCCTAATTCTTCTTCATCCATGCCAATCATGGTCATAACTGGCACTGCTGATTGAGTCTGAGGATGATATGGGATCAAACGGAATGCTGAATATCGCAATTTAGAGACTGCGCCGTCTAATTCCGCCAACAAGGACGATCCTCCAGTAGTCCAGCGAAGGACCACCATTGGACCTAAGTATTGTGGCTTCATCTTTCGGTTCAGCTCCTTTTTGATGCGAGAGTTGCGGACTAGAACTAGACTTCCAGGGGAGAAATCATAGTCCTTGATCCGATTCTTGAACTGCTTTTCGAACTGTCGAATCAATGCAAAACGAGCCTGTAGGACCCATCCGCGGATCGGCTCTAAGTCTTCCTGATGCTTTTGGAGCTGCTGAGCTCTCCAAGCGATCAGGTCCGCTCTAGAAATCGTATCAGTCTCAAGAGGAGGAATGAGAAATGTTGTTTCGGATAAATCAAAAGGAAATAGCGGTTCAACACCATGAACCATAAAATATGGTGAAAGTCCTGTTGATTTGACGATTGTGACGCGCAATGGCCATGGTTGAAGTGTCAACCACCAGGATTACTTCTTGACCGGACTCGTAGTCCAGTTGGCGAAGCGTGGGTGAAGAGATAATTGCGTCTTTGAGACGAGCCATCTACTCCCTCTGTATGTCATCCCATTCGAACAGGACTCCCTTTCAGGTAAGATTGACGAGGGGTCAGGCGATCGATGTGAAATTTTTGATAAAGATACGAAGGACTCCACATGTACCAAGGAAACCGCGGACCTGTGTCAGGTTCTGACATTCAGGCCAATCACGGATTTTCTGAACTTTGGGCTCATGAGGGCTATGCCCTTCGAAGGTGCACTTGTGTCCGACGAGCGTAGCGTCCAGAGCAGCAAGCACAAACTTCTTGGCAGATACAGTAGCACCAACATTTTGAAGGCGCTGTAGGATGCGATGGACCACTGTAAGGTGTTCCCAAATAAACTACTGGATACTGTCATTGTCCAGGATGGTCTCGTAGGTACCATCCTCAGACTGGTAGTGGGTCTCTGTGGATTTAACGGGTAAGTCATTGATGAATGGATAAGTGAAATGTGGGATTTTGTCCTGAAGAATGAAGGACATATCCACTTGATAAATCTGAACTGCATTAGTGTAGCCCATTGGAACAGTGGTGAGACGATGAGCCTCCAGAGGACTAGAGAACATGGTTACATCCCTAGACTCCAGATGCAGCAGGCGCTGATCGTAGCCTGCAAACAAATCCATCATCCCATAAACCGCATAACCACCAAAAGATTCAGCAAATTGCTCCACAAAAGGTGGATTTGACAAGTCTCAGATAGTGACCACATTGAGCGGCTGAAGGTCATGGACCAATTGTAACGATTTACCATCCTGTTTCACAACACAAAACCAGTGGGAACGGTATGCTGCTGTTGAAGGTTCGTAAACCCCCAACGTGATCCGGTCCTTGATGATCTGAATTGCGTCGTTCCGCATAGCAGGAGGCATGGGGATGTTGCACAGTATCCAAGGCATATGAGGTACAGTCGGTATCTTCACCGGAGGAAAGAACTGCTCATCAAGCTGACCACGCTTGGTAGGAATCCAAGCAAAGGCCGACTCATGTTCATGGACTAACCAGTGGACGAGTTCAAATTCTTCTGGCCATAACCAGCGAGCGGGATCGAGATCTAAAACTTCGAACTGCTCCTGAGTAAAACAAGAGCCAGGCAAGAAAGGAGGAGGATGAGTGGGTAGAGGTTTTAAACCTTCAAGAGGATCGTCCGGCAAGCGATGGACAATATGAAATTCTTTGTCAACAGGGGCGACAATCAAGCAGACTTTCTTCACAACCGGCTTGTAGGCCAGCGCATGGAGAGAAGTGTCGTAAGAATAAACAGAGCGAAGAGCCATCATAGTATCTGAGTTGACCATGGAGATAGTCGAAGAGAGATAGTCGTATGTCGTAGAGCAAGGCGAGTCCATGGCAACAGAAACCGAGTCAGTGGGTAGAAGATGATATGCAAAGGTGGAAACAGAAGTGGATAAGGATTGAGTCACGAGTTGGGAATGTGAATCTCCCCGTCGAGTGGACAGATCATTGAGTCTTAAAAACCCATCTCCACTACCAAGGAATGGTGTTGGCAATGGATTCCGCTATGACAGCACAGACAACCTTCCTTCCAAGGATGGGTAGGAAGTTTGTATGCCACGCCAGTATTCGGGTCACGGAGAGTGATATTCTGTCTGCCGTCAGGAAAGTCGTCTGTAGAAGTGCTGAGAAGACAGTGGAATGGTCATCCGAGTAGAATATTGAAGTTGGTGACTTCAACGATCTGGACCTGGAGGAGGGCCCTCCCCGCCCCGAAGTCGAGCAGGAGGTCTTCCATTACCCCAAGCGTCCAATCTGTCGTCATATTGACCACTGACATGTGCATGACATGGTCCGGACGGCAAGGAAGACCGATCCGTTCTCAAACACGTTGCAGCATTGTTACGCTAAGCGTAGAACTGAAACAGTCTTTGAAGGGTTCCGGTCGGAAGGTTCCGGGCGGAACGATAGGGTGAACGATAGAGTCTCGATAACAACTTCCCAAGTTGCTTGGAGTGAGTCTTAGAACTACACTTGTATTGTGTAGAACTAGCTGGGGAACTACTGTACAGGTCATCGGGTATTTATAGGAGATTGGGTGGATAAATGGGGGAACTAGTCGAAAGAGTTCGACAGAGGAGAAGGATGTCCTTTGGAAGTAAAAGGGGAACATGAGAAGGGTTTAGACATAAGGGGAATGGAGTTCCGCTTCTAAGAAAGGAAATGCACTTTATAAGGAAGTTAACACATCAGGAAGTTCTGAAAGTGGATGTGTCAATGTATCCCAATGAAGATTAGAATGAGAAAGACCAAAGGAGTAGAAAGGAGATGCAGAAGGGGGTCCGTAGGAAAGGATCATTCCAGGTAAAGAAAGGGGAGTAATGTCGTCATAGTATGAGTCGAAAGACATAGGAGATGCTCACCAAGATGGTTCTGGAAGTTCCGTTGGTACTTCCATAGTTTCCGCTTCCGGAGGATCCGGATTTTCTGTAACAGGCATTGCAATGATTTCTGAACCTGAATCCAGCACGCACGACAGCATCTGGTCGGTCCCTATCACCGTGGCCTCAATAGACCGTAATGGCAGGGAGTGGTGAGCAACGATGAGACCCTCCTCATTTCTAAGGATACTGTGCCCAAATTCACGCTCCACCGCACTGGGATCACGTCCAGAGAGTTTCTTTACGTCCATAGTATCGGACATCTGATTTATCTGTATGAAGTTAGTGGATACTCGTTTGACCATGGTGAGTTCGCAGAACTGTTTGTGGAAATCCAGGACGACAGTGAAGAGCTCTTTCACAGGCATCGGTATTGTAGCCTCCAGAACTCGATCAAGTACACACTTGGGAGCAGTCTCGTCGTCTAACGCATGCATGTACCTATGTATATTGAGTGGTTGGGACATAGGTTGTGAGAGGGTCAGCAGGGTTTGCGTGGGTAGAAGAATCCGGTTTTGAAGCAACAGGGGCCAGCGGATTAACCGTTTCTCCACCTGTGCTAGGAACTGGTGTTGGAGGACGTGGGGTCAAAAGATGCGGCGCAGGGTCAGGTACAGATGATGAAGGGATCGTCAAAGAAGAAGAAACTGAATTGCCCATAGGAGCAGAGGAGGACGCAGACTCCTGAATGGCCAGAGATATAATCTCCTCCTCTGTGTCAACTACAGTAGCTGCATGCGGATTAACAGTGGGCTTGTGAGGAGGGACATGTACCCCATCAAAACGAACTCGCTTGCCCTCACCGTTCTTCAAAGCTTTGTCCGCTTGGAAAGAAGCCCAAGCTTGCACAATGTAAGGTTGAAAATCTGGCATTTCCATCTGAGACGACTCATAGTCATCCCAGTCACCTAGATCTGAAACCGTTGTCAAAATGCAGACAGATCGATATCCAAGATAGCCGGTGTCTCATCATGAGTTAAAGAAAGAATCCCCGCTGTAAGATGCGGGGGTGGGTCGTGGACAAACGACGAAGATGTAGTCACTGTCGAAGAAGACTGATTCTGTGAAGCAATGCACTCCACAGAGTCTCGCATACAAGTGCTTCCAGGTAGGCATGGAATACGCGATCCACCCAGCATACACAAGCAATTGTCAGAACCGTGGACGATCTTACCGGATGCAAGATCCTCCCGACACTTGGGACAGTTGTTTATACTGTGCCCAAGCGCACCGCAATAATGACAGTCCAGAGGTGGACGCGTAGTAGCCATGTTAGTCTCCTGCTTGACAGGTTGACCTTGCGGTGGGGGTGTGCGTGGCGAATGATAAGACTGTTGTGCTTGTGCAGTCTGAGGTGCTGTAGAAGGAGAAGAATCGTAGTCTGGAGGACCGTTATGCAAAGTGGAACCAGTTAAAAGAAATTTAGCTGCAGTTACCATCTCATTCATCAGATAGGGATCATCTGGGTGGAGGTCTGGCTTCGTGATAGCCAAGCGCTCCAATACCTTGTTTTGGACAAAGGCCGGTAATCCCTTCATAAAGAAGATGTTGCGTTCAGTTTCCAAGATCTTGTTGTTGTTCAGGAGGTGAGCGGTGATCTTGGTGAACTTCCTCTGATACTCGCCAAGGTCGTCCTGTGAACGCATTAATACCGATTGATACCCTCGCATCCCGGGTATAGGGTCTTGACTTCCTGGACGAAGTCCACCCACGCTGGAGGGTTAGCAGAGGTAGCGGGAAGAGTCTCCCAGACCTCAGCTTCCTTGAGGTCTGCGTATTGCAGAGCAGCCTTGATCTTGTCACCTGCTGCCAGATTGGCCTGGGTGGTGATAAAGTTGATGTCCTCAAGGTAGCATGGGAGCTGTGCTGGTACTTTGCCGTCAAATTTAGGCACGTTGGGAGTGCTGCGAAGTGGCATCTGGAAAGGTTGCTGAGCCATAACCGGTAGCGGATTAGGTGGTAGCGGTAATGGCAATGGTGGGGGCAACGGCAATAGCGGAGGTAATGGCAATGGCGGAGGTACTGGCAATGGTGGGGGTAATGGCAATGTCACAGATGACAGTGACAGTGAGGATGACAATGAAAGAGGTGTAAGCGGGCTGAGAGGAGTGAGAGGAGATAGCGGAGCAGGTGATGGTGAGACTAGAGGTGGGACCGACATGTCGAATAGATAAGACAGCGACGGCACCGGGCTCGAGTTCCCTGAGAGAGGATTCAAAGGGGGGGGGAAAACTACTCCTCGATCTGAGGACTCGAGCGAAGTTAAAGGCAACGCGAACGGTGAAACATTGTCAGGTGCGCGGACAGGTGATGACTCGTAATAGGCACCGGGTACAAAGAATTCCTTGTTGGACGACACAGGCAACGGTGCCTGCAGCGGATTAATGAGTGGACTCACGGATCTCAGTGGATCAGCTCAATTGCTATCTGATACATACGTCCACCTGATCACTCCTGGATGGATGTGGGTCAGTGAGAGGTGGCAATGAGAATGATGAGATGTCGGGGAGGTCTGACAAATTGTGATGTGCCCTGTCTGGTGATACTGACGTGAGCAATGGCGAGTCACCTGAGATGTCAAGATTCTGCAGTCCCGCAAGGACCAATTCGTAAGCGAGGTCTTGAGCGTTGCGACGGGGATTTGGTCTGAGCCTTCTTCTATACGGCTCTGTGGAACCCCTCACGGTGGGCTCCAGTTGAAAGATCCTAAGTGCGCTCAGGGACCAAGCACACAGGTTAGTTTTGAGGCAAGAGGTTCGTCCCCAAGGGTTCTAGGGAGAGGAGTATAGAAAAGAAGGATACAGTTGACCAACCAAACTGACGCAAAGCTGGTCTGACACTTGAAAACTAGGTCTGAAGGTAGAGAACAAAGTCTGAAGTCAATTGGACTAATCAACAGCTTGTTAAACCGTGCATGGGGATGATAACAAGATGACACTGACGATGATGAGGGCGATGACGATGACGCGGGGCAAGGACGAGTTTTCTCACTATGAGACGACGATGGGGAACACAAGAGAGATCCAGAAGATACTTATTTCATATTCTGTCACATATTTTTATAGTCCGGACACACCCAAGACTCGACAAGATTTGAAATAAGTGAAAAGGTAGTAACAGTTGTCGAAATGAATAAGTCATCAGTCAAAACATCAATCAAACTCCTAACACTTTCCCTATATCATCATTTTGTGTTCCGTACACCATTGGCATACCTATACATAGATGTGGCGAGCTATCAGTACACTGTACCTTCTGTATCTTCTGATAGTAGTATATATGTAATTTTATTTAAGTTATCTAACTCAGAGTTGTCAATCTTATCAATCTTGCTTCTTTCAAGTACCAATTTCTCACATCTTAAGTCACCTTACTGGTAAGTCACTCCAACTTGGTGCTGGGCTTCAGGTACCACTCTAGCCTTCTTACTAGATATTGTTACGCTAAGCGTAGAACCGAGACAGTCTTTGGGGGTTCCGATCGGAAGGTTCCGGGTGGAACAGTAGGATGAGCGATAGGATCTCGATAACAACTTCCCAAGTTGCTTGGAGTGAGTCTTAGAACTACACTTGTATTGCGTAGAACTAGCTGGGGAACTACTGTACAGGTCATTGGGTATTTATAGGAGACTGGGTGGATAAATGGGGGAACTAGTTGAAAGAGTTTGACGGAGGAGAAGGATGTCCTTAGAAGTAAAAGGGGAACATGAGAAGGGTTTAGACATAAGGGGAATGGAGTTCCGCTTCTAAGAAAGGAAATGTACTTTATAAGGAAGTTAACACATCAGGAAGTTCTGAAAGTGGATGTGTCAATGTATCCCAATGAAGATTAGAATGAGAAAGACCAAAGGAGTAGAAAGGAGATGCAGAAGGGGGTCCGTAGGAAAGGATCATTCCTGGTAAGGAAAGGGGAGTGATGTCATCGTAGTAAGAGTCGAAGGACATAGGGGACGCTCACCAAGATGGTTCTGGAAGTTCCATTGGTACTTCTGTAGTTTCCGCTTCCGGAGGATCCGGATTTCTTGTAACAGATATCTCCTCCAAGCCAATCCCTGACATGAAAAACTTGATCAACGATGAGAAGTGACCATCTCTTAGATATCTCGGGTGGTGACAGTGATGTGGAGGAAGATCAAGTTGAAGCTTTTCGGTCAAAGTTCATTGGCAAAGTAGATCTTCCTGAATGTAAGTTTTCCCTGCCATTTTGTGTGCCACCTACCCATTCACTCATTGTCCCATAGGTGGGGAGCTACCATTAAAGGAATCAAAATGATATTTTATCCTCCCCATTCGTAAGTCTGCTCATCCCTCCCTTTAAGTTTTAATGTCAGGCTGACATGTGGGTAGACTTAGCAAACATACAAGAAAGTATGGGTTTTCTTCTGGACTACCAAGGAGATAGATCTCTTTGAAGATCTTTACAACTGGAATTTGTGTCCAAATGACAATAAATGCCACTTCAAGCTTCATCTCACGTACCTACCTTTTTCGCCATGTCCAACAGGATAGTCACTCATTGAGTGCTTCTCGAACAAAGTCCAAGCTGCTGAAACACAGTGCTTCAATGATTTCCAGTTCAAAATGTGATGTTCTTGAGATAACCCCCTCACCATTGTACTTACCACCCTTGTCCCCCAGGGTCTGTTTCACTTCCATTGCTTGTCACAGGTGACTGGGGTACCATTTGAACACACCTCTCACTTAGCCTCATCTCTCACATTGGGAATCACTTCATAGAAGTTCATACTAGTATATTTGTACATCTTTTTGTCAGCATATATAGATACTTTTGCTGTCACTGTAACCAACATATTTTCTGTTATCAATTGGTCAATACCATAGTCATCTTACTACTAGTAATATGAAGTTTAGTTGAAGTTTTGTTTTGTTGCATACCAGTGTTGCCAACACTTATGTAATTATTTTGGATAATTTGAATGAATCATTGTTACTTCAGAACATTGCATGATGAGTCAGCGGCCAGGTGTTGTTAAGTGTAATACTGGTATGATGACAATGTCAGCTTCAAGATCTTGAAATCCAACATCGGCCTTTGTGAGTCCATCAAACTGCTGCTTGGCTGAAATTTGCAAGTGGTGCAATCACTCTGGTGTGTTCGTGACAGGAGATACCGAAAGTAGGTACTTACTAGTATCAGTTGCAGTGGCCAGACAGATTAACATGCAGCTGACCCTGTTACTTTAAGTCTTAAAGAGGTGTATTTTTGTCTTACCTCTGGCACCCCAAGGCTGAAATTTTATTTCCCAGTCTTCTGTTCCCTTCACAGATATGCCAGGTGTCCACCCTTCGGATGCAGCTAGTCAAAAGGGAAGGAACACATCCAAAGCCATTGGTAAGACGACAAGCAGGAAACACAATGACACCTCTCTTCTGGAGTCAAATCAGGCTCCTCCTATGCCTCTAGCTACTTCCCAGCATCCCAAGTGCTCCACTGCTGGCCAAGGAGGACATGCATCTCAGTTGGAGAAGGTTGGGACTGTTCTTCACAATGGAAAGCAATGTAAATGCCAGGCGTCATTCTCCGACAATGAACCAGTGAATGCAATGACTCCAACTCCTTGTCATCCCAGAAAAAAAAGGGACAAGAAAAAGGTTTCTTTGTTTTTATTTTATACTGTGTAAGACTCAGGGAAATTTAGGACTCGAACAGAGGACCTGTGCAGCAGGCAACTGTGGCTCCAGCAGGTAGTCACCATTGGGCCACCATTGGTCTGGTCCACACAGAACCTGCCAGTGAAGCCTCACCTGATGGTCGTTTCAGTTTTCAGCCTGATAATCCTCCATCTCCCTCATATGTGTTAGAAAGTGTATGAACTGCTCCAACAGTTCCTGAACACTTGCGACAGGTTCCTAGATCTTCCTAGATGGAACCTTAACTTCCTAGAGCGGAACTTAGAGTTCCTTGAACGGAATTTAGAGTTCCTAGAGCGGAACCCCTGACTTCCGAGTCAGAGTTCCTTCGGAGGTCCAAATTCCCGCGCTTCGGAAGCTTAGGAACGAACAGCAATTCATCTAGTACATATGTAGTGTTATATGATAGGAACATTTAACATGCAGGAACAACACTGCATCTTACAATGTATATAAACCTGCTTTAC
>JBBPMD010000759.1:0-14354 GCA_038090095.1 Zangia roseola | reverse complement strand
GTTTGAGCTCTTTGCCCAGATCAGCGACAGCCTGCTTTGTTGCATCAAGAGACTTGGATGCGAAGGTCATATCGTCCACAAACACTGGCAGAATGACCTGGACATCACCTCGCACAAAGATGTACACAGCAGCGTCCGAATAGGTCTGGGTATACCCAAGGGACTCGAGAATGGTACGCATTTTGCGATTCCATCGATTTCCGCCCTGTCTGGTGCCATACAGCGCTTTCTTGAGTAGACAGACTGTGCGCTTGGGATCACCTTCAGCAAATCCCTCAGGTTGCTCCATATAGACGTCGCAGTCAATGTCGCCATTTAGGTAGGCATGGGAGACGTCCACAGACCACAAATGGAGGTCATGGATCGCTGCGAGAGCAAGGATAATGCGAAGAGTGGGGAGGCGCACAGTGGGAGCGAATACCTCGAGGTACTCGAAGCCAGGTCGCTGGGAAAAGCCCTGGGCGACCAATCGACCTTTGTACCGCTCAAAGGAGCCATCAGCATGGAACTTCTTGGTAAAGACCCACTTGGAACCAATGACTGGGCGATCCTTGGGGCGATCCACAAGCGTCCATGTCCCATTCGTCTTCTGGGCAGTTAACTCGTCCACAGCGGCCTGTCTCCACTCCACAGCATCGTCTCGTGTCATTGCATCCTTGAGCGATCGTGGATGGGGCGAATTCGTCGCAAAGCAGTGTGCCATGTCCACTTCCTCGTCGTCAGAGTCGTCGGGGTCATGGGACAGCTGTGCTGAGCTCAGCTTCCACCATTCGCGCGGTGGCTGTCGATTTCTGCGAGGCATACGAGCTCCAATGCCAACTGGACTGGGTGCTGGCTCAGGAGCGGCCTGTGGAGTCACTGGCTCTTCAGCGAGCGGTCTGGGAACTGCTATCGGCGTATGGGGTTCTACATCCTGATCATCATCGTCGACAGGAGGAAGAGGAGGTAGAGGCGCCCCCCCAGGATGTAGAATCCCAGGAGCGACTGCCACAGACTCATCTGCTATGGAGTCGTCGCCATGGGGTGCTATGTAGGGCGCAATGGGTGCAATGATGGGAGCTGGAGCCGGGAGGCTGAGGGTAGGGCGCTCGTCGAAATCAGCCCGTTCTGAGATGATGGTGCGCTTGGTGGTAGGGTTGTAGAACTTCCATCCCTTGTACCCCTCTGGGTACCCAATGAATACGCATTTTTCGTAGTGTGGGCGCAAAGCAGGGAGTTTGTCCTTCTGTATGTGCACATATGCAGTCGATCCCCAGACTCGCAGGTGGGAGACGTCTGGTTTGCGTCCATGCCATCGCTGGAAGGGGGTGGAGTCGTCCACAGCAGGTGTGGGGCATCGATTCCACACGTGCACCAAGGAAGCGAGTGCTTCGCCCCAGAAAGCCATTGCGAGGCCTGATTCCTTCAGCATCGCTGTAATGCGCTCACTCAGGACGCGATTAGCTCGTTCTGCGACTCCATTCTGCTGGGGACGTGCTCGGACAGTGTGCTGGCGCTCTATGCCGCACTCAGTGGTGAATTTGAGCATCGCATTGCTCATATACTCCCCTCCCTTGTCGTCTCGCAGCGTTTTGATCTTTCGCTCGCTCTGGTTCTCAGCGAACGCCTTAAACTGCTTAAAAGCGTCGAAAACGTCCGATTTGGCGCGAATGGGCAGCACGAAGCGATATCTCGAGTAGTCGTCGATGAAGGTGACCCAGTAGCGAAAGCCAGAGAAGGTGGGATAGGGTACTTGATGCACATCCGAGTGGACGAGCTCCAGAGGGCGAGATGAGCGAGAGGTCGAGCTGGGGAATGGATTTGCGCTCATTTTGCCTGCTAGGCATGGCTCACAGATAGGATCTGGTGACGACTTGCTGTCCAGCTTCATCCCAGTGACTAGCTGGCGATCAGAGAGCGACTTGACATCAGTGAGGTTGTGGTGCGCAAATCTGCGATGCCAAAGCGACAAGTCGAGTGGTACAGTCGTTGCAGGGCATGCATGGTCGGTCACAGGCTCAGTTGTGCCATCCAGAAACGCCGCATTGTTGCTGTCTATGCTCGCAACGAACAGTGGTGGTCCAGACGAGCGAGAAAACGTCATTTGCGTCGCATTGATGTGTACAACGAACGAGGAGTGACGAGTAAGGTACAGCACAGCGAGGAGGTTGTTCCGAAGCTGGGGGACATGCAGAACATTGCTAAACTCGACCGCTCGACCGCTCTTCCCATCTATGACTGGGTGGAACACCACAGACCCTACTCCTGCCGAATAAACGATGGTATTGTCGGCGAGCTTGATAGGAACGCGTTTTGGGGTATAGTTTCGCAGCCAGTGGCGATGGGGTGTCATATGAGAAGTGGCCCCCGAGTCTGCATTCCATTCATGGTCAGCATCGAGTAGGAGCGGTGAAGAGGGATCACTGGGATCGCTGGAACAAAGACTTGCATTTCCAGCGCGTTCCACGACGTCCTGAGCGGCTGGGGGCGATACAGTCGCTGCCTTAGCCTGTTCAGAGCGTTTGGGGTTCGTTTGCTGCCTCTTGTAGTACTTTTTCGCTCTCTGCAGCGAATAGCACTTGCACTGGCAGTGTCCTGGCTTGTCGCAGAACGAACAGGGCGCGTTGGGAGCGCACGAACACCCAGAACACGACGATGAGAGCGCTGAGTCGGCAGGAGTGGTGGAGTGGGCATCAGGGCGAGGTCGGCGATTGATTTCCTCGGTCTGGAAGGCCGCTTTGACCTTGTCCTTGTCCAAGTCGGTCAAAAGAGCGAGTGAAGAGATGGAGTGATTGAACTCAGGCCCTAGCGAGCGAATCATCGCCATACAGGTGAGCTCATCGTCGAGTATAGTGATGTCGAAGGTGGGGGTGCGAAGGTCCTTGATGCGAAGCATGCAGTCCTCAACTCGAGCAGCAAGGGCAGGGAGGGACTCCTCAGGACGCTTCCTGATGCTAAAAAACTCGTCATAGGCCACAAATCGACTGCCAGCCTTCTGCTGCACAAAGACGTCTCTGAGCGCTGCCCAGGCCTTTGTGGGATCGTCCTGAGTGGCTCGGATGTGGACTCGCTGGTCTGGGGCAATGTTGAGCATCAGCTCGCCAGCAGCTTTGTCCTGTTTGATGTCCCAAGCGGTCTGATCAGTGCCAGCAGCGGTGGGGCGAATCTCCTTGCCATCAACGAGTCGCCAGAGGCCCTTTGAGCGAAATAGGGCCTTCATCTCCTCGCTCCAGGTGACATAGTTGGTTCCAGAGAGAGCCTGAATGCGATGGGACGAGGATTGATGAGGCTCAGAGGACATGTTGAGGCGATTGGAATGGGTGGAGTCGAAAGTGGATGTTGTTTAGGGTAGGTAGTAAAGCGAAAATAAAGTGTCGAGGTCTCTCGAAGCTGTTTGGAGCGCTCAAAGCGCAGGGCTCATAACCTGATAAAACAGCTGCACAGGGCGACTGGAGTTCGATGTAAGAGACTGAAGAAGTCATTACATCGAACTCCAAGGCTAAATACAGTGGGTAGATACACTACCAAATAGCCAAGTGGCTGAAACTCTAAGTAAGTGTGACAAAGCAAATGGAAAGTCATTCAAGCGCAATCAATGCAGCTAACACCTGGCTCCATCGGCGTCGTGACAGGCTTGCACTCGGCCATATTGAAGCGGGAGAGCATGTCGATGCAGTACTGGCGCTGTGAGATGGTGAGGGAGCGCTTCGGACGATCACGATCGATCTTAATGCCTAGAATCTCCGTGGTAGGGCCGAGATCGCGCAATTTGAAGTGTTTGCGAAGATCCTCGATCGCCTGCTTGATAGCATCAAGAGATTTCGATGTGAACGTCATATCATCGACAAAGACAGGCAGGATGATCTGGACATCACCTCGGACGAAGATGTACACAGCAGCGTTGGAATAGGTCTGGGTAAAGCCCAAGGCCTCGAGAGTGGTGCGCATTTTGCGATTCCAGCGAATTCCACCCTGTCTCGTGCCATAGAGTGCTTTCTTGAGCAAACAGACTGTCTGCTTGTGATCTCCCTCTTCAAAACCCTCAGGCTGCTCCATATAGACGTCGCAGTCCATTTCGCCGTTCAGATAAGCGTTGGAGACGTCCACAGACCACAAGTGAAGGTCATGGATCGCAGCGAGAGCGAGGATGACGCGAAGTGTGGGGAGAGGAACTGTGGGGGCGAAGACCTCGAGGAATTCGAACCCAGGACGCCGTGAGAATCCATGTGCAACCAGACGACCCTTGTATCGCTCAAAGGAGCCGTCAGCGCGATATTTCTTTGTGAAGACCCACTTAGAACCGATGACTGGGCGATCCTTGGGACGATCCACAAGGCTCCATGTGCCATTCGTCTTATGGGCAGCAAGTTCATCCAAAGCGGCTTGTCGCCACTCCACTGCATCGTCTCGCTTCATGGCGTCTCTAAACGACCTTGGATGCGCTGTATTCGTCGCAAAACAGTGCGCTGTGTCGGCTTCTTCGCTATCAGAGTCATCTGAGTCGTCATCAAGCTGAGCTGGACTGAGTTTCCACCATTCGCGCGGTCGCTGGCGAGTTCGCCGTGGCAAGCGTGCTCCAATGCCAATAGGACTGTGTACTGGCTCGGGCGCAGGTGGTGGTGTCTCTGGTGCGACAGGCAGGTGCTGAGGCGGAGCAATGGGTGTATTGGGTTCTGAATCCTGTTCCTCAGCAGGACCAGGCGCCCCCCCAGGAGGCAGAACCCCAGGAGCCTCAGACTCGTCGTCTTCGCCAGCATCGTCGGTGTCTGGCGCTGTATAGGGACGGGATGTCGTGTCATGGAGTGGTGTGGGTGTGGGTGATGATGTGGTGGTGCGCTCGTCGAAATCAGCGCGTTCTGAGATGATGGTGCGCTTGGTAGTGGGATTATAGAATTTCCACCCCTTGTAGCCATCCGGGTATCCTATGAAAACGCACTTATCATAGTGAGGGTGCAGAGCGCTGCGTTTATCCTTCTGGATATGGACATAGGCGGTCGAACCCCAGACTCAGAGGTGGGAGACATTGGGTTTTCGTCCATGCCACAGTTCGTAGGGAGTGGCGTCGTCCAGAGCAGCAGTAGGGCATCGATTCCAGACATGGACCAATGCAGCGAGTGCTTCGCCCCAGAATGACATGGCTAGGCCAGATTCCTTGAGCATCGCTGTAATTCGCTCTGAGAGGACGCGATTCGCTCGTTCAGCGACTCCATTCTGCTGAGGACGCGCTCGGACAGTGTGCTGGCGCTCAATGCCACACTCGGTCGTGAATTTGAGCATGGCATTGCTCATATACTCGCCACCCTTGTCATCTCGCAGGGTCTTTATCTTTCGCTCGCTCTGGTTCTTTGCAAACGCCTTAAACTGCTTGAACGCATCGAAAATATCCGATTTGGCGCGAATTGGCAGTACGAAATGATAGCGAGAGTAGTCGTCGATGAATGTGACCCAGTAACGAAAGCCAGAGAAGGTGGGGTAGGACACTTGGTGGACATCCGAGTGCACAATTTCGAGAGGGCGGGTAGAGCGAGAGGACGAGGTAGGAAAAGGGTTTGCGCTCATTTTGCCAGCTAAGCATGGTTCGCAGATAGGATCAGGCATGGCTTTGCTGTCAAACTTCAAACCAGTGACCATGTTGCGCTCAGACAGAGATTTAATGTCCACAATGTTGTGGTGAGCGAATCTGCGGTGCCATAGCGCCATATCGAGTGGTAGGGTGGTCGCAGGATGTGCATACTCGGTGACAGGCTCTGTTGTACCGTCCAAAAACGCGGCATTGTGACTATTGATGGTGGCGACGAACAGAGGCGGTCCAGCAGCACGAGAGAACGTCATATGCGTCGCATTGATATGCACAACGAACGAGGAGTGACGAGTGAGATATAGGACAGCTAACAGATTGTTCCGAAGCTCAGGAACATGCAGGACGTTCGAAAACTCGACCGCTCTACCGCTCTTCCCATTAATGACTGGATTAAAGACTACAGACCCAATCCCAGCAGAATAAACGATGGTATTGTCGGCGAGCTTGATTGCGACGCGTTTTGGGGTATAATTGCGCAACCAGTGACGATGTGGGGTCATATGAGAAGTGGCGCCCGAGTCTGCATTCCAATCATGGTCAGCATCGAGTTGGAGCGGCGAGAAGGGGTCAGAAGGGTTGGAACGAAGACTTGCATTGCCTGCGCGTTCGGCGACGTCTTCAGAGCTCGTGGGGCTGGCAGTAGCAGCCTGTGCTTTCTCTCCTTCTTCTGATTGCCCTTGTTCGTCTTGTAGTAGTTCTTCGCTCGCTGGAGCGACCGGCAATCGCACTGGCAGTGCCCTGGCCTCTCGCAGAATGAACATGGTGTGTTTCGGGTGCAACCACAGCGCTTTGACTGTGTGGACAGTGCGGAGTCGGCAGGAGTGGTGGTAAGGGCATCCGAGCACGGACGATGGTTGATTTCCTCAATCTGGAAGGCTGCTTTGACCTTGTCCTTGTCCAGGTCGGTCAAGAGGGCGAGGGAAGAGATAAAGTGGTTGTATTCAGCGCCCAGCGAGCGAATCATCGCCATACAGGTCAGTTCGTCGTCCAGCTTGCTGATATCGAAGGTGGAGCTGCGAAGATCCTTAATGCGAAGCATACAATCTTCAACACGAGCTGCAAGCGCAGGGAGAGACTCATCAGGGCGCTTCCTGATGTTGTGTTAGCTGCATTGATTGCGCTTGAATCTCTTTCTATTTGCTTTGTCACATTTACTTAGAGTTTCAGCCACTTGGCTATTTGGTAGTGTATCTACCCACTGTATTTAGCCTTGGAGTTCGATGTAATGACTTCTTCAGTCTCTTACATCGAACTCCAGGTATGTGGTCGCATCAGACCCTCAATTTATAGTCTCTTACATCGAACTCCAGTCGCCCTGTGCAGCTGTTTTAACAGCTTCTTCGATAAACTGTTCTCCAGTCACTGTGATGTTTATAAGTAGGGTAAGAGGCGTTCAGATTGTTTGTACTTACATGGATTTTTTTTGAGAGCTATGTCATACTTCTGCACAAGAACAGTGATCTCAGATTATTGGTTGGCCTCAAGAGGGCGTCAGAGCAAGCATAAACTTCCTGATGGTCTTACCTTCACCCTTTGGATGATTGATTCAAGCTCACTTTCTGTATTTTGCCTGAACCAATGCTCCTCAAATTTCTTTTGAAGGAGTTGGATTTCTACCTCCTGCTGCACAATCATCAACTCTTGGTCAGCAAGTATGGAGTTTGCCCTTTGCATATCATCCACTATTTTCTCTTTCTCATTTTCCAACTGGGTGATCTGTGTGATCTGTTGTTGCCATTGTGCCTCAAATTGAGATATAGTTGTCCAGTACTTCTTCTTCTTTTGTGAAAAGTTATTCTGCATGGTTTGTAGGTTATTCCTAATCACAATAAAAATGTCCATGACCTTCATACCTCAAGGTCTGTCATGGTCTTTTGAAAGCTCGCTTTCAAGGAATACGTGTTTCTGCACAGTGTGTTGGATCCATCAGGTGCCCACTCTACATAATGATGCATACCTTTCTAGATTTTTTCACAACAGACTATACATACATATCATTTAGCGGATTGCATCGACGGCTACAAGAGCAACTTACTGTTTCTGATCCTGTATCACTTTCATTCCATTTATGGACAGAGGAGGAACTCCAATGATTGAAAACAATCATCAATGAACTCAATGAGTCATTATCAGGGAATAACACACCAGGCATGGCAGATGGTGTTACAATAAGACCGGGTGGGCCTTAGCATAGACCTAAAAGGCTCGTAGAGACTGAGGAGAGACGAGTAGGTAGTGGCGCTTGACAGGCGACACTACACACGAGGGTTCGAAGGGAGTCGCACTCTAGGAAGTCGACTTAGGGATGATTCGTGTGGACCAGATAATCGGGCGTATGATTAGGTGGATCAAGAATAGGGAATACATGGGAAGTAACAAAGGTTTAAGTAAAGTCAGGGTGAGGGCACGGACCAAGACCTGATATATCCGAGACAATAGAAAGGGTGAGTCATAGCGATGAAGAGCGGAAGTGTGAGTCATAAGCTATGAATCATGATGCGAAACAAATGGAATATGATGAGAGGAATATGATGTAAAGTATTTGTCCGTCGGATCGATGGAATTAGAGTGAGTCAGTGAGGAGGGCGTAAGTGGGACTCATACAGTATACGCATGGGCCCGAGGGCAGTGTCTGTGGTACAAATGGTAACGAAGTAACAGAAAGGAATGCAGGAAGAAAGAAAATGTAACAGATGGCTCAGGCTCAAGCTCCATGACATCTTCTGCATCGTCAGCTGCAGCCTGTCTGACATCATTTTCAGCAGACATTTGAACATCTGAGGTTGGCTGTGACCAAGCATCAACTACAACAATCAACAAAACTTTCAATAAATGAAAAATACTCACTGAGAACACTGGCATCAGCTTGACCCTGCAACAGCTCACCATCAGCAGGTGGAAGCAGGTTGAGTGGGTTCAGCAGGTAAGCCTCCTCAGCTCAATTATTGTTGAGAAAGGTGAAGAGTGCCATGGTTATGTGTGTACCAGGGAGGTTCAGAGATGTATAAATATGATCAGGCATCCTGGAAGTACAACAGGTCTTGTTTATCATCATCAAAAGATCAGCAACATGCCTTGGACAAATAACACTCATTTTAGTGTCATCAGATCAAACAAGGTGGACACACCCTACAATGCCCATAAGCAGAACAACTGCTGCCTTGTCCGCCTCTTGTTACTATCCCAACCTAATTGCTGATATGAAACTAACTCATTTCATAGGACCAACAAATGGCACCAGAACTGTTACCGGGATGTTTGCACAGAACACAGTGAGACTACAGTTTGTACAGGGCATGTATACTAATCTATGAGATTGACAATTCCAATGATTGCTCATACACTTCTGCAGAACATAAGAAAGCATATTGAATGATGTCTTTGTTTGAGCTATGATATGGTGGAAACAATGCCAAAGAAGCAACTTTCAGCAAAGCCACAAGCCAGTCACTGCAAGTAATCTGTCAAAGTAATGAGTGTACATTCTTGTTGACCCTAAGACCAACTTACAAGAATATCTCCATCCTCAGTAGTTTTGGATTTGGTGAAGCAGACAAGTCACTGATGGGTTGCACTACATGTGTGGCTCTCTCCCTTTGGAATGCATAGATTTGTGCCAGGGATGAGTTCCAAGCAGGTGAACTGGATGTTCAAATTCTTGAGCTGATGCAACCGTTCCATACAATCCAAGATTGTTGACAGGTATGGCCCCTGTGGTGTACATATGTCTAGTGATTGATAATGTTATCGTGGTAATGGTTGCCAGATTGGTGAGCTGTGTAGTGTGAGTTGATACATAGCCTAGGGGTCCATGAAGGTATTGAAGGTTTGGGAGAATGATGCTCCCTTTTGTCCAAGTTTTCACAGATCCTGGTGGATGTGTATCATATGAAGGACAAATAAATGTTCAGCATTTTGATAGCTGGGTGTCATGCCAAGAAAACCATGAGGGTAGTGAGAGGACAGTTATCATTGATCTCCAAGGTCCAAAGCTCTGTAAAGAGTAAAAGATTGAAGAAAGAAGTCCAAGTCCATGAGGTAAGCTTGAGGTTGGTCAGAGAGAGGGTCTGGAGAGGAGAATTGAGGAGAATTGATAGAGTTGTAGGGAAAATGGAGGGAGTAAAAAAAGTGGGCAACTGAAGCTTGAACGTGGAAACTTGTTGGTGGACTGTTTGCAATTTCTCTCAGAAACAGAACACGAGATGGGGGTGCAGTAGAATTTGCTCAGAATTCTGTCTCTTGACATCCAGCTGAAGTGACACTATCCAAAAGTGAGGTCAAGATCTCATGATTGAACTTGGCAGAGCCCAAATGGAAATAGACCAAGATCTTGGTCTCTGATAATGACTGAAAGTAAAGCACGAGGGCTCGAAGGTGTGAGTCGGAAGCTTTGCTAAGAATGCAGTACAAATTTGAAGGAAGTTTATACATCTCTGTTCATTTTAATAGAAGTAAGGCTTTGCATGTGGAGTGGTGTACATTGCTCCAGAAGGGATCAGGACGGAAGGTCATCGCATTGAAGTACAATGGTGCTGCAATCTCTCTGAAGATAATGGAAACCTGTGCTAGCCTCAGATAGGCATCTGTGTGGGTATACCCCTGGGTATATGTGGTCTTATCCATACCCATACCCACCAAAAATGATACCCATACCCATGGGTAAGGGTATGGGTATGGGTAAACCCACATGTACCCCACCTAAGCGGCATTTTGAACTCTACACTTTTTACAACTTTCTAACTTGGGTTTTGACATGAGAATCAGGTTTAGTAATATAGGCATGGAATGTAGCATTGACACATAGTTACATATGAGCACTTAAGCCAAAGGAATCCATCCTGAAATGAGTGAGATATAAGCATTTTTAAATGACATGTCATACTGATACCTCTAAATTCTTTATCTAGCTCATTGATTATAGTATTATTGATAATGTAGGAGTCATGGGATGGATTGTCCTACATCTTTAGGGCTACTGAATGGTCCTTAAATCATGATGATTGACCTACAACTAGACACAGGTACAATATGAGTATTACTTGATGACATGTCAGTTCAAAAGGTCAGTTACAAGTTGTTAAAAGATATTGAAGGGCTATAATTAGGAGTATGAGTATATCACAAAGACTTTATTGCACTTAATTTTACACTAACTTTGCTAATTTTGAATTGTATATATTGACTGTATAATATATATATATATATATATATATATATTTGGCTGCCTTCTAATACCCATGAAATACCCACCATACCCATGTGGTTGGGTATGGGTATGGGCATGGGTATCCAAAGTCCAACCCACACTCATACCCACATCATACCCAACCCACAACCCATGTGGGTTGGCTGTACCCATGCAGTTGCCTAGCCTCAGAAGATTGATGGGGGGAAGAAATGCTGCTATCTTGAATAGCAGTTTGGTTGGAAGGGAAAACAGTTCAGTTACATTGGACAGTGGTTCGGTTGAGTAGGTTAGGTTCACCATTGACTGTGTGTTATGAGTATAAGGGAAATCCAAACCAGGCAAAAACACTCACAACTGTATGTTTGAGAGCTGAACCAGCAGTGTCAGTATATGGTTGAATGGCACACAGAAGAAATTGTGGAGTCAGCAGTGCCAAGGCACAGCATCTAACTTTACCAGGTCATAGATCATCCCAGTCTTCCTCTCACAGACATTTAGTCAAGGATGGAGGCTCCGAGGTAGCCTGACAAATCTTCATTGGCCACCAGGGGAGGGATGCATCATCCTCTCTCAAGCATTTGAACTTCAAGCATGGCATCTAATGGGAATTGGCTGCAAGTATTGAACGCCAGATGGATGCACATACTTGAACTATGGAATGAGGCTCCAGCCACTGACGTTTCATCAGCCTTGTTACATCGTCATGAATCCTCTCCTGCTTCAGGAGCATCAACTTCTGTGCCTGGTGAATACCTTGTGGCTAGAGACGACAAGGTTCTCACCTCCAGGAGTTTGCTGACAGTGTTTCTCATGGTTAGAGAAGATGCCAGAAATATTGTTGTATACATACCTTGGACATTCTTGTACTTGGATATTTGAGGAGAAGTGACACACCAACACAAAAGAGCTTGACACAAATGCCAATTGCTCAATACAATCTGTAATGGGCTGTTATCATATTTTGGGAGACCCACTAATTGTTATACAGTGGCTCAAATAAGTGTCCCAATATTGGGCCATTTTGGAAAGATGTGACATTTGCAAGAGAACCAAAATGTATCAGCTCTGACACCTGCAGGGCCATTGATGGCCCTAACCCCTGCCCTGAATATGAGCCCTTAGTAATGTGATTCACTTGGCATGGCAATGAGATATAACAATTTCAAAATCACATGTCATTGGGACACTTATTTGAGCAACATTTCTGTTTTGTAATTTTGTAATTTTGTGTGTCTTCCCTTTGTTTTTATCACTGCCACTAGCCTTCTAGGCATGTTTTCTATCAATCTTTGACATTCCTTCTCAAAGCTCCTAAACTCCTCTTAGTGATGTTGCTAGCTATTGCGCTTCTTTTTGAGGATTTGCCAAAGATGTTCAAGAGGGAGATTGTGCTGGCTGATCAAGGACCTTGATACTTTGAGATTCTAGCCACCCTTGGGTCCTTTTAAAGGTATGTTTGGGGTCATTGTCCTGTTGAAAGATAATGTTCTCTTCAGGGATCTCAGAATTTTCCATGATAGGAAGCAGATTACCTGCCAAAATGGAGACATATTGCTTAGCATTCATCCTTCCTTCCACCTCCACAAGGATCCATACTCTATTCCAGCCCATGCACCCCAGAACCATCAAAGAACCTCCTCCAAACTTTACTGTTCTCTGTACCTTCTTATCTTGAAAAGGTTTTCCTACCACTTTCCATTTTTCATCTGATCCAATCCTGTTGATCTTGGTACCATCTGATCAAATTACCTTGGTCTAGTCCTCTACAGTCCAGTGTTGGTGCTTGAGAGCACAGTCCAGCCTATATTTCCTATACTTCACAGACAAAAGTAGCTTTTGTTTCTTGACTATAGCTTTTAGAGAGGCAGACTTTGGCACATTGTGAATGATTTGCATGTGACAGGAGAGGAGAGGGTAGAATTGATGAGACAGACTGCCTAGACAGCATTTTCAACCTTGCCACAAGTAATAATAGAGACAACTCTCCTTTTGTCAATAGGATAAAGTTTGGAAGGAGGGCCTAATTTGATGTTTTCCCTGCTTGGATGAATCTCTTTGATAATCCTGGCCACAGTGGACTTCCCTAGATCAGTTTAGGAGGATATTTCCCTAGCAGAAAGGCCAAATTCAAAGAGAAAAAGAATATGGACTCTAGCAAAGGTAGGGATGGACTTTATAGTGAAGTGGGGTTAGTTGGGTGGTATTTCTGTTCTTTATGGTGCCCAAGGTTATGTAAGTTACATAATGAGACTAGTTTGAAGCACAGCATCCATCAGAATATTATGTTATTCACCAAAAAATAACTCATAACATCATGCTCAAATAAGTGTCCCAATGATATGTCATTTTGAAAGTGTGATATCTCAGTGCCATGCCAACCAAATCACATGACTAAGGGCTCATATTCAGGGTGGGAGATAGGGCCATGGAGCACCCTACGAGGGTCAGAGCTGATACATTTTGGTTCTCTTACAAAGTTCAAGCCTTTCCAAAATGTCCCAACATTGGGACACTTATTTGAGCCACTGTACACTAGTTACCTGCCATGCCCAATAATATTGGTCAGTGATATTAGCAACACAGCTGGCAATGGTAGAGATCATATTGTAGATGCTAATGGGGTGTTATCATATTTCAGGAAACCAGGAACCCACTAATTGTTATACACCACTTACCCACCATGTCTGAATATCAGTGATCATATTAGTAACATAAATTTGCATGCAGCTAGCAACAATAACAGACAATTGGCCCTATCAACCCATATAAGTGGGTTAGCCATTTCAATATAATGCATCAAAGAATGCCTCCTAGAAAACTCCACTCCATACCTTCCTTCTACATCATCGAAGAGCCACCACTCTTACCACTCTTATCCTCCCACATGCAGATGGTGATCCAGCAACCAACTTCTGTGATCACCATCTCTGCAACTCAGCAAATGACAGCCTTTAAACCACCACCCCCCTCAGCCACAAGTACACTACACGATGATGCTACACCTCCATCTGTGGTGCTAGTGTTCCAGTTAGCCAGCACTGTCCATGCAAACACACTGCAGCCCTATGCAGACAAAGGGAAAGGGAAAGGGAAAGGGAAAGGAGTAACATTCACTAATCCAGAATACACACCTGAGTATGAACATCAACACTCACAAGCCCCAAGTGACTCATCACTCTCCTTGCTTGAAGAGGATTTCATGGAGAGCTCCAAGATCCAGAAACCTGCCAGAGAGCCAGGAAGACCAGGTTGTGGTGGGTACTGAAATAAGCCAAGTCATCGCAGTGTGTAGGAGAAGAGGTGCAATTTGATAGAGCTCGTGATCAAGTTGCTAGTGGCGGCTTGTTACGGGTTTGTCGGACAATGTCCACCGTAGTCAAGTATTGAGGATGACACAAGTAGCGATTGCTAGTCTCAGGCAAGAGATAGGAGTATGACTTCTGAGATTAAAAGAACTGGGGACTTAAGGTCCACAGTGCACTACTTATATACTGTTACATGGTGGCTGTACTCTAGCTAAGTAAGGAAAGGAGTACAGTCAACAATAATACGTAAGTGTCCGATGTAGCGGCACATGTGTGTACCATGAGGCGTACATGAGGGAGA
>JBBPMD010000758.1:0-14362 GCA_038090095.1 Zangia roseola | reverse complement strand
TGACAGACTATGAGAACTATGAAACACTATGAAACCCTGTGAGACACTATGAGACACTATGAACATGCTAAACACTATGAAAATTGTGAAACACTGTGAAACACTATGACATACTATGACACACTATGAACACTATGACAGACTGTGAGCACTATGAAAGCACTATCCATATGGACCCTCACTATGAGTACTATGACACTGTCCAGTACTGGACAGTCTCCCCTGGTTTTGCTGATGTAAACCCCGCAGAACAAGAAGAAGTTGCTGCGTTCATCGAAGATCAACTCACTAAGGGTTATATTCGACCTTCCAAATCCGAACAAACATCACCAGTGTTCTTTGTCCCAAAGAAAGACGGCAAGAAGCGCATGGTTCAAGATTACTGATACCTAAACGAGCACACGGTCAAAAATAACTATCCACTTCCACTCATATCGGAATTGGTTGACAAGCTCAAACATGCAAAATTATTTACCAAAATGGACTTACGTTGGGGATACAACAATGTTCACATCAAGGAAGGCGACGAATGGAAGGCTGCCTTCGTCTGCTACAAGGGTGCTTACGAACCTCTCGTAATGTTCTTTGGATTATGCAACTCCCCCACCATGTTCCAAACTATGATGAACGATCTATTTAACGATATGGAAGGCATGGTTGTCGTTTACATCGATGACCTTATGATATTTACGTCTACGGATGATGCCGAAGAACACGATAAGATCATGCTGGAAGTTCTCAGAAGACTCAAGGAGAACGACCTCTTTGTAAAGCCGGAGAAGTGCAGCTTCCATGTCAAAGAAGTCGACTTCCTCGGAATGATCATAGGAACTGATGGAATATCGATGGATATGGAGAAAGTCAAGGTTGTACTAGAATGGCCAACTCCAAAAACCGTCAAACACGTTCGTTCTTTCCTAGGCTTAGTGAACTTCTATCGTCGCTTCATCCAAGACTATGCGAAATTCACACACCCGCTCCACGACCTGACCAAGAAAGATCAGAAATTCGAATGGAGCACATCATGCCAAGAAGCATTCGATAAACTAAAACATGCTTTCACCACTGCCCCTATCCTTGCCTACCCCGATAATGATTGCAAATTCCGCTTAGAAAGCGATGCATCGGACTACGCGACGGGCGCCGTTTTATCCATAGAAAGAGAAGGAGTTTGGCACCCAGTAGCCTATAACTCACACTCCATGACCCCTGAAGAACGAAACTACCCGGTAGCAGATAAGGAAATGCTATCGGCTATACGATCTTTAGAATTATGGCGCCACTACCTCGAAGGCGCAAAATATGAATTCGAAATATGGAACGACTACCAAAATCTACAGTGGTTTATGACGCGACAAGCTCTTAACCGCCAACAAGCAAGATGGGCTCAGTATCTCTCACGCTTCAACTTCACATGGCACCATAAAGCCGGAAGCACCATGGGAAAAGCCGACGCTCTGAGTAGAAGGGAAGATCACGCTGAAGGAATCGAGGAAGACAATAAAGGAATTCTCGTCATAGACCCCGCACGTGTTAGAAACACCGTGGTCTTAATCTCCGATGATGGAGATGACCTCCTATCCAAGATTCGCGAAGCAACGATCTGACTCCCATCGGGATTCGTCAAGTCGCTACAGGAAAAACAAAAATATGAAATCTGTGAGAGAAGGGTCTTAGAACGCGAAGGAAAAATCTTCATACCCGATGCACTCAGAATGGAAGTTATGAAACTACACCATGAAAAACCAGTAGCCGGACACCCCGGTTACGAGAAAACTTATGAACTGGTTTCACGATCATACACGTGGCCAGCCATGAAAACCTTAATACAAGATTATGTCTCACGGTGCGAGACTTGCGCTAGAAGCAAGACGGGCAACAAGGCCCCTGCCGGGAAACTCATACCCTTAAAGGTCCCTGAGAAACCTTGGGAGCACATCTCCGCCGACTTCATTACAGACTTACCTATGTCAAACAGATTCGACGCAATTCTCACAGTCGTGGACCGCTTCTCAAAAGAAGTCGAATTCACACCATGCAATAAAACATGCTCTTTGCTGGATCTGGCGAAACTCTATATGCAACATGTGTGGAAGCAACACGGCCTACCCACATCTATCGTCTCGGATTGCGGACCGCAATTCGCATCCACCCTTATGAAAGACTTATGCAACGCATTAAAAATAAAAACATCCATGTCAACCGCGCATCACCCACAAACAGATGGACAAACAGAGCACATCAATCAGGAGGTTGGACAATACCTAAGGCTATATTGCTCAGAGAACCAAGACACGTGGTCAGATTGGTTACCAATCGCACAGTTCTCGTATAACGCAAAGAAGCACACGGCGTCTAAGAAGACCCCTTTCGAAGTAACACGCTCCTACGTCCCTAGGATGGGAATAGAACAGCGCACTATGCAAGCACCTGCAGCCGAAGAATGGGCAGCAAATATGGAAAATATGTTAAAAGAAACACGTGCCAACCTAGAACAAGCACAATTACGTATGAAAAAACAAGCAGATAAGCATCGTTCCAATGCCCCGAATTATACAATCGGCGATAAGGTCTGGCTTGCCACGGATAATCTAAGGTTGCCTTGTGCTTCCAAGAAGATGACCGAAAAATGGCTCGGACCATATGAAATAACAAATATGAAAGGACCAAACGCAGTCGAACTAAGATTGCCGAAGTCAATGAAGATACACCCCGTAGTAAACATCACCCGTGTCAAACCGTATAAGGAAAGGTTGCCAGGGCAGGATGCCGTAAGACCTGGACCAATTCATGTAACGGAAGACAGGGAGGAGGAATATGAAGTCGATTACATCATTGATTCATGGATGAAGGGAAGATCCTTCAAATACCTCGTTCACTGGAAGGGATACTCTGATGAAGACAGGACATGGGAAAAGAAGTCGAATCTAACAAACACGCCCTTGGCAATTGCTGAGTTTCACAAAAAATTCCCACAAGCACCACGTCCACTTCAGATGAGCTTCGCCGACTTTAACAGTCTATTTATGAAAACAGAAAACTTATGCTCAATCAACGAAGAAGATATTCCGATGAACCAGTTAGACGCTGGTGATTCAGGAGCCTCACCACAGAAGGGGGGTAGTGTTACAAATGCGCCTCTAACCCCTATCTTCTTCGAACCATATGCTCACACTCAGAAGGTCACTAGCGGAACAACGCTCTTCGACACATTTACCTTTTGAAATCACATGACCTACACGTGCTTCGCCTCATGCAAAACCTATGCTCAGAACACAACCCTATTGGCTGCCACATATAACACAGCCTTTGGATCCTATGTCCAATAGGATAAGTTCCAGATCACATAACACAAGGCTATACGCCTTATCTATGACTCACTCGCACAGCCTACCAAAGGCAGTGTACTTCTCATGACTCACCATGACACTTAGCCAATAGCGTTAAGAACTCTTATCTATACACAGCCATATACACAAATAAACGCAAACTTTGTATCTTAGTATATATACCATGCAACCAGCGACAGTAGACTCTAACAAAGTTTACTCGTCTTATCATCTCAAAAGCTTGACTAGCAACATCTTATCACTCCCACTACACAACTTTCAGTCAACGTTTCCTGAGTTGTTTCAGGTGGCACTACACACGAGGGTTCAAGAGTAAAGTCGCACTAGAGATAGTCGACTTAGAGAGGATCCTAGAGTGGCCAGACAATCGAGCATATGATTGAGTGGATCAAGAATGGAGAATACAGGAGCAGTATCGTCGGTTTAAATAGTGTCAGGACAAGGGCACAGACCATGACCTGATATATCCGAGACAATACGAAAAGGAGAGTCATAGCAACGAAGATCAGAAGTGTGAATCATAGGCTATGAGTCAGGATGCGAAAAGAACGGATGATGATGAGAGGAATCTGACGTAAAGTATGCGTCCATCGGATCAGTGGGATTAGAGTGAGTCAACGAAGATAGCATAAGTGGGACTTGTACAGCATACACATATGCCTGAAGGCAGTGTCTGTGGTTATGAGCAATAACGAAGTAACAAAAGAGACAAAGAAGAAAGAAAACATAACATTACCCCCCTACTAGCGTTAGTGAAGACTTAACTCAGAGACTCCTAGAGTAAGCTCCAGGACTGCCAGTGATGTTGGCATAACCGACATCATCGATGGGGTCATTGACAGGGGAAGGGGATTGCGACTCAACGTCCGATCGACAAAGGATGACAGGTGGGGGAATAGGGCGTGCGCGGCGAGAGGATCGAGAGGAAGTATGGGAACGTCTAGATGATGAAGATGAGGAGGAGGAGGGAGTGGGAGCAGGGGACTGATATCCGAGGGGACAACGAGTGGGGCGATGGCCGGGGTGCCAATGAAGACACCTACCGCATTGATAGGCGGGGCAGTCGATCTGAAAATGCCCGAGATGGCGACAGGAGTAACATGCTTGGTTATAGTGTGGGTGGGAAGGTGTGAGATGGTCAGTGTGTCGTCGACCCATCCAGAGCTGTTCCTGTTGCTCCATGACACATTCCTCTTCGGAGTTAAGAGGAGAAGAAGATGCAGAGGGTGTGGCGGTGGGGTGTGGGGGTGAGATACGGTTGGCAAGAGGTAGGATGGGGTAGGGGATAAGACACTGTTGTGCCATCTCGATGAGGTAACGGTCCAGGTCCTCGAGGAAGTCAAGCATCTCGAGTTGATGCATGGTCTCAAGGAGGTGTTCTCAGGCTTCATTCTGAATGGAACGGAGGTTAGAGGCAAGGAGGGGGCCTCGTTGGGTAGAAACGAGGGAGCAGGTACGCGCAGCCAGCATAAGCCGTTCGTTTTGGATGTACGCCTGGTATGAGGAGAAGAGGGGGGATCCCATATTGAGGTGGGCGGAAATAGGAACAGCGAGTTGGAGATTGGTGAGGAGGTGGTGGAGTGGGTTGTCTGAGTCGGTGGTGTGAGGGGAGTCTACTAGGCAGTGAGCCGAGGAGGGTAGGTCTACAGAGAAAACGGGACGGAAGGAAGGTACAAAAGGGGACGAGGGGCACCAGATGAAACAGACACTCAAAAGCGTAGAGCGAATGTAGAGTGGAATGTGTAACAAGAGAAATGCTCAAGAGGCAAGTGAATGAGGTGTAGAAACCAAGTAAACTTTGATAGAGTCTACTGGTGTTGTTTGCATGGTTTATATATGAGTACATGTGTGGCTATGTAATAATTATATAAGCGTCGTACCATTCCTACTATTAATCCCATTGGACGATAGGGAATGATGGATGACTGATCATAGGGGTTGGTACCTTGATGCTGATGCATCAGGTAACAATGAGGCATGTCATAACTGATGTGGCAGAGGGGCGTTCCTTGATGGAAACATGTACTGCTTCTAACCACGATCGGATCTGTGATATATTAAATAGATGCTGTCATTAGCTGTGCAAATGTGGCAGCCAATAGGAACAAGTTCCGAGAACAGCCTTGTCATGAGGCAGAATTATGTAAGCATTTGGTCTAAAACCTTTGAGGGTTGAAGACTTGAGCGTTTGTCTTTGGTTTTGTATCATAAGGTTGGAAGAAGATAGGGGTGAGAGACGCATTTGTAACACTACCCCCTTTCTGTGGTGAGGCTCTTGAATCACCAGCGTCTAGCCAGTTCATCGGGATATCTTCTTCCTGAATGTTGCATAGGTTTTCGCTTGGTGTGAATATAGAATTAAAATCTTGGAATGTCATATTATGAAGAGGGCGTGGGTTTTGTGGGAATTTCTTATGGTATTCCACAATCGCGATGGGTGCATTTGTAAGATTGCTTTTCTTTTCCCACGTACAATCTTTGTCAGCATAGCCCTTCCAGTGAACGAGGTATTCGAAGGATCTTCCTTTCATCCTAGAGTTGATGATGTAATCGACTTCGTATTCCTCTTCTCGGTCTTCTGTTACAAGGATTGGTCCGGGTCTTACGGCTTCCTGCCCTGGCAACCTTTCCTTATATGGTTTGACTCGTGTGATGTTCACGACGGGGTGTATTTTCATAGTTTTGGGCAATCGCAGTTCTACCGCATTAGGGCCCTTCATATCGGTGATTTCATATGGTCCAATCCATTTTTTGGTCATCTTCTTGGAAGCACGAGGCAACCTCAGATTATCTGTGGTGAGCCAGACCTTGTCTCCTATTACATAATTTGGGGCATCGGAACGATGCTTGTCCGCTTGAGTTTTCATATGTAGTTGTGCCTTTTCGAGGTTGGCACGTGTTTCTTTTAGCATATTTTCCATATTAGTAGCCCATTCTTCGGCTGCAGGTGCTTGCATAGTGCACTGTTCGATTCCCATCCTAGGGACATAAGAGCGTGTGACTTCAAAGGGGGTTTTCTTGGACGCCGTGTGCTTCTTTACGTTATACGAGAATTGTGCGATCGGTAACCAATCTGACCACGTGTCTTGGTTCTCTGAGCAATATAGCCTTAGGTATTGTCCTATTTCCCTATTGATGCGTTCTGTTTGTCCGTCCATTTGGGGGTGATGCACGGTTGACATATGTAGGTGTTTTTATTTTTAGAGTGTTGCATAACTCTTTCATGAGGGTGGATGCGAACTGCAGTCCGCGATCTGAGATGATAGATGTAGGTAAGCCATGATGCTTCCACACGTGTTGCATATAAAGTTTCGCTAAATCAAGCGAAGAACATGTTTTGTTGCATGGAGTGAATTCGACTTCTTTTGAGAAGCGATCAACGACTGTGAGAATCGCGTCGAATCCTTTTGACATACATAGGTAGATCTGTAATAAAATTGGTGGAGATGTGCTCCCAGGGTCTCTCAGGGACCTCTAAGGGTATGAGTTTCCTGGCAGGGGCCTTATTGCCCGTCTTGCTTCTAGCGCAAGTCTCGCACCGTGAGACATAATCTTGTACTAAGGTTTTCATAGCTGGCCACGTGTATGAGTGTGAGACCAGTTTGTAGGTTTTCTCATAACCGGGATGTCTGGCTACTGGTTTTTCATGGTGTAGTTTCATAACTTCCATTCTGAGTGCATCGGGTACGAAGATCTTCCCTTCATGTTCTAAGACCCTTCGCTCTAGAATTTCATATTTTTGTTTTTCTTGTAACGACTTGACAAATCCTGATGGAAGTCGGATTGTTGCTTCACGAATCTTGGATAGGAGGTCATCTCCATCATCGGAGATTAAGACCACGGTGTTTCTGACACGTGCGGGGTCAATGACGAGAACTCCTTTATTGTCTTCTTCGATTCCTTCGGCATGATCCTCTCTTCGGCTCAGGGCATCTGCTTTTCCCATAGTGTTTCCTGCTTTGTGGTGCCAGGTGAAATTAAAGCGGGAAAGGTATTGAGCCCATCTTGCTTGTCTTCGATTTAGATCTTGTCGCATCATAAACCACTGTAGATTTTGGTGGTCGTTCCATATCTCAAATTCATACTTTGCGCCTTCTAGATAGTGGCGCCATAATTCCAAAGATCGTATAGCCGATAGCATTTCCTTATCTGCCACCGGATAGTTCCGTTCTTCAGGGGTCATGGAGTGTGAGTTGTAGGCAACGGGATGCCAAACTCCTTCTTTTTCTATAGATAAGATGGCACCCATCACATAGTCCGAAGCATCGCTTTCTAAGTGGAATTTGCAGTCATTATTGGGGTAAGCGAGGATAGGGGCGGTGGTGAAGGCATGTTTCAGCTTATCAAAAGCTTCTTGGCATGAGGTACTCCAATCGAACTTCTGATCCTTTTTGGTTAGATCGTGGAGTGGACATGTGAATTTCGCATAATCTTGGATGAACCGATGATAGAAGTTCACTAAGCCTAGGAAAGAACGAACGTGTTTGACGGTTTTAGGAGTTGGCCATTCAAGTACAGCCTTGACTTTCTCCATATCCATTGAGATCCCATTGGTTCCCACGATCATTCCAAGGAAGTCAACTTCTTTGACATGGAAGCTGCACTTCTCTGGCTTTACAAAGAGGTCGTTCTCTTTTAGTCTTCTGAGAACTTCCAGCACGATCTTGTCGTGTTCTTCGGCATTATCTGTTGACATAAATATCATAAGGTTGTTGATGTAGACAACCACGACTCCTTCCATGTCGTTAAATAAATCATTCATCATGGTTTGGAACATGGCAGGGAAGTTGCATAATCTGAAGAACATGACTAGGGGTTCATAAGCACCCTTGTAGCAGACAAAGGCAGCTTTCCATTCATCACCTTCTTTGATGCAAACGTTGTTGTATCCCCATCTTAGGTCCATCTTCGTGAATAGTTTAGCATGTTTGAGCTTGTCAACAAGCTCCGAGATTAACGGCAAAGGGTAGTTATTCTTGACCATGTGTTCGTTTAAATGGTGGTAATCTTGAACCATGCGCTTCTTGCTGTCCTTCTTTGGGACAAAGAACACAGGCGACGTTTGTTCGGATTTGGAAGGTCGAATATAACCCTTAGCGAGTTGATCTTCGATGAACGTGGCAACTTCTTCTTGTTCCGCAGGGTTTAGGGGAATTAACCTTCCTTTTCTAGGTTTAAATGTGTCTTTGAGTTCAATGGCGTGATCCCATGGTTTGCGCAGTGGCATGCGTTCAGATTCCTTTTTCGAGAATACTGATAGATATTCATGGTATTCCGCAGGAACAAGTTCCTCAGCAGTCTTTTCTGTTTTGGTTTCAAAGATAGAAGTTTTCATAATTTGGATTTTCATTCCCGCTGCATAGGTTCTTTCTTCTTCCTCTTCTTCTTCAATCGATGGGAACTCGTGTAATGCTCTACACGTGTTCGGGCATGACCGTAGTGTGACTTTCTTTTTGGTCCAGTCAATCTCGGGATTGTGTGCCTTTAGCCAAGTATAGCCAAGAATCATGTTGTTTCGGCCTAGGTTGGTCACTTTGGCGATCACCTTCTCCCTGTGACCCTGGTATTCCATAATAAGTTCCACGTCATGCGTAATAGAACCTGATGTGTTTTGGGTTCCATCGACATTGAAGACCCGAATTGGGTAACAGAGAGGTCGGAGTTTTAACTTATGCTTCTCAGCAAAGTCTTTATGTAAAAAGATTGTGTTTGCTCCGCTGTCTAGAAGTGCTTTTACATGTAGCATTATTCCTCCTTTCGGTCCAACGTGTACATCCATGAGGATTTCATCTTCGATGTTGGCCGATCGGATTCGTTTGTTGAGATCTGGAGTCTCCATTTCATTATTTTTTTGGTTTTTGTTAGGAGAATTAAGCCCGGGTATGATGCCCCTGGCGCGCTCTGTAAGACACTCCTCGGCGTTTTCTTCATAGTTAAAGAGTTTGTTGAAAGGTAGTTTATCCTCAATTTTGGAGGAGAAAGTTTCCATAATTTCCTCATCTAGAGGAGTGTATTGTCCATAGATATTTTTCTTAGCCGTTCGGGTTTCCAGATTACCCGATTGGCTCCTTAGTTTTCTGCTTCCTTTGCGAAATGGGCGGCCATCTGTTCATAGGTGAGGCCTCTTAATTTGGCGAATGGATCCGCCTGTACTTGTGGCTCGGCTTTCGCCTTGTCCTTCCCTTTTCCTTTTGTGGAAGTGGCTGTTCAGACTGCTTGCACGACTTCTTCGGCCGTAAACCAGCCGTCTTTGTCTTGTGTCACTCAAACTTCCTTGTTTGGTGACTTGGAGCAGGAGTTTTTGTGGACTCCTCACCACTTGCATTCGCCGCACTGCGGCTTCTTGCAATCTTTAATGAGATGGTCACCTCCACATGCGAAGCAACCAGGTTTCCATTCTTGTTGGGGTTTACCCCCCTTCTTTGGTATGGCCCCTATGTCCATTGCGTTGGGGTCCTTGTTCGTCGGCCTGGAGAAAGCCAGGGCTTCATAGTTGTTTCCCACGGTTTTAATGCAGGTGCAGTATTTTTGAATGGTATTGGGCCGTTCACCTTCAATGATCTTTTCAATGATCCTTCTTTGTGTGTTTCTTTCGAGCAGGGTGATACCATACTCGTTGCCGACCTGTGCTTTCTCGTACATGGCTGACCATTTGATGATGAAGTCCTCGACTCAGGACTGTCCTTGTGTCATTTTTTCTAATTGGGCCTTTGCCCAGTCCTTCTGGTTAACCGAGCGGAAGTAGTTATTCATTTCCAGCTCCAACCTTTCCCAGGATACTCCTTTCACAAAGACTCTGGAATTGTCATATTCCGCGGGTCCTTGGGAGATCATCATTTGGGCGAAGGGCCCTGAAACAACCCTAAATAGATGAGCTGTTCGTAGTGAAGTGGGGGAATTGTGAATGAGGAGCGAGCAAAGGATTATGTCCTTAGAGGTGTCAATCCCTTTATCAGAAGTCTTTAGGGGAAATCGCCAAGAGAACTTTACTGGAGTTCTCTGGCCTGGCATTGGGGTTTATATACTACTACAATGTTTGTATCTATTTGTACATACTGGTCCGTGTGTAGATAAGAGTCCGTTATGCTATTGGATGAATGTCATCATGAGTCATAGGAAGCACACTGCCTCATTGGCTGTGCGAGTGAGTCATAGATAAGGCACATTGCCTTTGATACATGTGTTCGTCAGGTGATCTGGATCATATCCTATTGGACAAGAAGTCCTGTGGCAATGCTTTGTGTGGCAGCCAATAGGATTGTATTCCGAGCATAGGTTTGGCATGAGGCATAACACATGTAGGTCACGTGATCTAGAAAGTGACTTGGTTTTGCATGTGAGGAATGAAGTATTCATAGGGGTTAAAGACTGGAATTGGAGCGTTTGTAACATTACCCCCTCTCTGTAGATCTTGCTCCGTAAGATCAGGGTCGCTATGCTCCAATTTGTTAAATATTTGCATAGTTGAGACGGTTAAGTCTTCTTTTATCATAAAGAGTTTATCGAATTCTTCATATGTCATGTTTATCTTCCTTGGAGCTTGTGGGTTTAGCCGATGGAAATCTTCTATAGTTTCCTTGGTGTGTGCCAGATTCTTTACTGGTTCCCACGTTCTCTCCATTTCGTCGTATCCCTTCCAGTGTACGAGGTATTGGAATGATCTCCCTTTCATTCGAGAGTCAACCACGTAATCAACCTCATATTCCACATCTCGATCCTCTGTTACAAGAACCGGTCCAGGCTTATCAACTCTTTGTCCTGGGAGTCTTTCCTTGTATGGTTTGACTCGTGAAATGTTCACCGTTGGGTGTATACATAATGACGATGGAAGTCTTAATGTGACCGCATTTGGTCCTTTCATATCTGTTATTTCATAAGGGCCTAGCCATTTTTCAGATAGCTTCTTCGATTGGCGGGTCAGGCGGAGATTATCTGTTGCTAACCAAACTTTATCACCAATCTCGTACTTCGGTGCTTCTGATCTATGTTTATCGGCCTGCTCTTTCATATGAGCCTGGGCATGGAGGATGTTTTCTTTTGTTTGTTTTAATGTGTCTGCGAAATCGGTAACATATTGTTCCGCAGCTGGTGCATGTGTTCTTTTGGGTTCTATACCCATTCTTGGTACATAAGATTTCGTTACTTCAAATGGGGTAAACTTCGTCGAAGTATTCCTTTTTGAGTTGTATGAGAATTGTGCAAGTGGAAGCCAGTTGCTCCATTCTTCTTGTTTCTCGGCACAAAACAACCTCAAATATTGGATAACTTCTCTGTTAAGACGCTCCGTTTGTCCATTTGTTTGTGGATGATGGGCGGACGAGAGTTTTGCTTTTATTTTCATATTATTGCATATGTCTTTCATAAGTTTGGATGCGAATTGTGGTCCGCGATCTGATACTATAGTTGTGGGAAGTCCATGATGCTTCCACACGTGTTGCATATAGAGTTTCGCTAATTCGAGCGAAGTGCATGTTTTATTACATGGTATAAATTCGACTTCTTTGGAGAAGCGATCCACGACTGTGAGAATCACGTTGAATCCTTCTGACATAGGCAGATCCGTAATGAAATCTGCGGAGATGTGTTCCCATGGAACCGATGGCGCTTCCAGAGGTTGTAATTTTCCTGTTGGTTGCTGATTTGTTCCTTTGAACTGTGCGCATCGTTCACATTTGGAAATGTATTCTTTGCATAATTTTGCCATTCCTGGCCATATATAGCTTCTTGTGAGAAGTTCTAGTGTTTTTTCATATCCGGGGTGTCCTGCCACCGGTGTGTCATGATGTTGTTCTATTACTTTTATTCGAAGACCTTCGGGTACGTATATCCTATTTGCCTTTTCGAGGACTTTACGTGATGATACTTCGTAACCCTGTTCTTCTTGTAGTTTCTTTATATACTTAGAGGGAAGTTTCATGGTGGCTTCTGTGATTTGCTCTAGCATATCATCGCCTTCATCGCGTATGGTAACTGCGATTCTGTCGGGGTGAATGACCAATATTCCTTTATTGTCATTTTCTATTCCCTTGGCATGATCTTCTCTTCTGCTGAGCGCATCTGCTTTTCCCATAGTGATACCGGCTTTGTGGTACCATTTGAAATTAAACCTAGATAAATATTGGGCCCATCGTGCTTGTCTTTGTGTGAGATCTTGTCTCGTCATGAACCACGTGAGATTCTGATGGTCGTTCCATACTTCGAACTCGTGTTGAGCTCCTTCTAAATAGTGTCTCCATAATTCCAGGGAACGAATAACCGAAAGCATCTCTTTGTCGGCTATTGGGTAATTTCATTCTTCTGGTGACATACTGTGGGAATTGTAGGCGACTGGGTGCCATTTCCCTTCTTTTTCTATAGATAGGACTGCGCCCGTTGCATAATCCGATGCATCACTTTCTAAGCGATATTTGTAATCGTTATCTGGAAAAGCGAGTATAGGGGCAGTAGTGAAAGCTTGTTTTAAAGTTTGCATGGCTTTTTCTTCTTTCTCATCCCACGCGAAAGGGACGTCTTTTTTTGTTAAGTCATGCAGTGGTCTAGCCACTTTGGCATAGTCTTGGATAAAGCGACGATAGAAGTTCGCTAAACCTAGGAAGCTCCTTACTCCTTTTACGTTTTTCGGAGTTGGCCATTCGAGTATTGCTTTAACCTTCTCTTGATCCATGGAGATTCCATTTACTCCTACGATCATTCCCAGGAAGTCTACTTCTGTCTTGAAGAAGCTACATTTCTCTGGTTTTACGAAAAGGTCGTTTTCTTCGAGCCGTTTCAGGACTTCTAGAACTATTTTTGCGTGTTCGTCTTCATCATCTGTTTTGGTGAATATCATAAGGTCGTCGATGTAGACAACGACAACGCCATCCATATCTGCAAATAGTTCGTTCATCATAGTTTGGAACGTTGCTGGGGAGTTGCATAGCCCGAAGTACATGACTAAGGGTTCGTAGGCACCTCGGAAGCATACGAAAGCGGCTTTCCACTCATCGCCTTCCTTAATGCGGATATTATTGTATCCCCATCATAGATCCATCTTGGTGAATAATTTAGCCCCTTTTAGTTTGTCAACTAGTTGCGAGATGAGGGGTAAAGGATAATTATTTTTGACGGTGTGTTCATTCAGGTATCTGTAATCCTGAACCATTTGTTTCTTTCTGTCTTTCTTTGGTACAAAGAATACCGGTGACGTTTGTTCCGATTTGGAAGGTCGGATGTAACCCTTTTTCAGCTGATCTTCTATGAACGCTGAAACTTCTTCTTCCTCTTTTGGATTTAGGGGTATTATCCTTCCTTTCTTGGGTTTGAACATGTCTTTTAGTTCAATGGCGTGATCCCAAGGTTTCCTTATCGGCATTCGTTCCGATTCGTTCTTCGAAAATACTTTAGCATATTTGTGGTACCGTTTGGGTACCAATTCTTCTAGGGTTTTGTCTGTTTTTGGCGATTCTGTAGATATTTCCCTAATGTGGCATAATGAAATTTGTTCTTCCCGTTCCATGGTTTGTACGAATTCCGACATGTGGTGTAGATAGCGACACGACTGAGGGCATCGTGTGAGTTTAATCTCGCCCTTCGTCCAGTCTATATCAGGATTGTGCTTTTTCAACCATGTGTATCCTAGGATTAAGTCATTCTTTCCCAGGTTCGTCACTTCGGCCATTACACGTTCCCTGTGTCCTTCGTATTCCACGATTATATCCGCACTGTGGGTAATGGAACCTGCTTGGTTCTTTGTTCCATCCACGTTGTATACCGGGATTGGTCTAGGAAGAGGTTTTATTGGGATTTTATTCTTCTTTACCCAATCTTCGTGAATGAAAACCACGTTTGCTCCACTGTCTAGCAGGGCTGTGGCGTTTAGGAAGTTTGTTTTCGTGTAAGGGGATATCTGGATCTTCATCAAGATCTCTTTTTCCACCTTCACACTTCTTATGAACTTTCTTTTTGGGTTTTCTTCTGGGGTTTCTGAAATAGAATCAGTTTTCATAATGGGTGTGGGAAAAGGTGAATTAAGC